>JAIOTZ010001333.1:0-35324 GCA_023374045.1 Limonium bicolor
TGGTAGGCTCTTTGAGTCCTAGCCAAGTTCACTCCAACCTTAGAGCATGTTTTTGCTCAAACCGTGTCTTAGTGTTTTATTGCGCTTTACTATGGTTTAAATTGTACATTTATTGTTTCTAAGGCACTTTTTAGCCTTTAAATACCATAGTTTAACATTTACACAACATACCAAGGTTTGGGGTATTTCAATCTACTCCCCTTAAAAGAACTTCGTCCTCGAAGTTCACCTTTCCTCGCATCATTGGATTAGAATACGGGAATTACTTATAGCCATAAAACTTCCATTACCAACCACCCTTTACATCCAACCTCGGACTTAATGGTCCGGGCAACATATCCACATTATACATAAAATATCATACTCACATGGTAACCTCGGACTTAATGGTCCGGGTACCTTCACCACACTTGCACCTATACAATATCCCTCAGACTCTTAGGTCTGGGTGACATAACCACATTTAGACACATAGGTCTATGTAACACAACACATTTAGACTCATAGGCCTTGATAGCATACACTTTAGGAGATCAAAGTCAAAATAACCTTTATCACACATACCAAACAACATGTCATAGCATGTATATCAAACAGAAATACCTTTTCCATCTCTCCATGGGCTCGAGTCCCATGTTGAGTACATATACACTGTGATCCCGCAGAACCCGGTCGCGATGGACACCTTCTGGTCCCCGTTCCTTTGGGAGATCAAAACAGTCACTTAATTTTTTTAACATATATACTTCTCATGTCACCGGTCCGAAGACAAAGGCTCATACGTCCTCAGCTCGTGAGCAAGTACTACAAAAATATTCTTTACTAGGTTAAGTATAAGAATATCTTTTATTCAAAATATTAATCGATTGTTTTGGAAATACTCATTGAAAATCCTTTTTGAAAACACAACACAACTCCAATTCCAGTTTATGCTCTTTGCATCTTTCTTAACGTGGTTGTTTGTGACCACTTACAGGGAGCTTCAAGAGTCATCCAACCCTGATGTGATCAGCATCAGTGTTGAACTATCTTTCCACCCCAATTTGTGTTCGGCTTCCCTTGATCTCATGATAATCAAGTTTCACCTCCCACTTCTTTTTCAACCAACAACTAATTCAAGCGTATCCCATTTTCTATCTTTAAATCCTTCTAGTCATAATCATTACATCTCCAAGGGATAGAACTCCGTCTATCAATCATCACCCAAATCCAACTTAATTCAAGTTACCTAGGGAATTTAATTCTCACTAGGTTCTATGTCGGTCTCATATCCCTTCATAAATCACAACACTGTATATATATACATATATTTTTTTATCAAAATACAATACATGGTTTACATTTATGCACCGTCGGGGTTTTAGTTCCCCGGGAGTTTCTTTACTCCCTTCCACTTGTACTCTCACACCACTGTTAACAAAATAAACACACTTCCCACAATGGTATTCGCATCTTCTGTGCGCAATTACCACAATTTAACCACAAATAAATGCGTATGTTTATATAACACACGCACCAACCATCATAACAAATCATTTTGTGCTATGCACAACCCAGTTCACGTACACTTGTACGGTTGGTTTTGCGCTGTACCCCCCCTTAAAAGGGATTACGCCCACGTAATCAATCACTAAACCTTGGCTTAAAATGTTCTGCCGTCGTGAAGTGTTTTGACTTCCACGCGGTCTATTACACAATGGATTCTGATTAGAGGATCTTAACCATATTGGCGGTTTAGTCCCTAAACCAAGAATTCGTATTGGAGTTGTAACTCATAACCGGTTCCGGTCCTGGCCTGTGGGGCTTTTAGGCATTGTTAACTAGCCATTTATTCATATTCACCATGTATATTCAGTATCTAGTGCATGGGCTCTCTGGCCTCTGTTGCGCAACTCTGATAGTTGTAGAGCTAGTTTGCCCCACTCGTTACTGTTGTTGTATTGTACAACTCCAATGTATTACCCTTATCTAGGTAACAATGGTTTCTCAACCGACGCATGGTATCTCTTACCCTGAGCGAATTCGGTGAGTTCCAAAACTTTCCATCCACTTCTCCAATAGCTTACTACGTAAACTGCACAATGTTTGACTTGCTTCTACCGACTTATTGTCGGTTGAGATTGAGCTACTACCTAATGTGTAGTGCTCTCTCGGTTATTTCCCACACCTGAGGTATATTTCATACCGACATTTGGTATTTATTGTCACTGTTATTACTTATTCTTAATCATACCTCCATATCTGGTTTCGTACAAGTACTCTTCCATTGGTATGACCTTGCATTTCCTATGCATTGATCATTATAGTACCATAGGTTTCTTTCTACATCCACCACAATTAACATTTCCCAAATCCTAGCTATCCCACTCGATCATTACTGCGCAAATGCAATACCAAAACACTCAGTCATACAGAGTGCAGAGGCGTAAACTCTTGACAGTAAATCTCTTATGTGATTGCAATAGGAGTTTACACTGTGTTTACTGGAATTCTTATCACATATCACTTGCTTCCGGCTTACTGCTCGGTTCCTTTGCTATTACTTACCGTTGTACCTCCACTGGGGTTAACTCATAACTCTGCTCACTCACCATTTTATCATCTAACAATACTCATACAACGGTCGCTTATTGCGCACCGTATCCTTACTCATTATACAACATCAACTTATACTGCATCCGCTATTATATTAGCTTCCGCTATTACGCTGGGCTTATCTGGCCACTTATTTGGTTGGTTTTTTGAATATATACTATTTTTCTTGAGCCTTTATGTTTCTTGAGCGTTGTTCGCTATTCATTTAGCTTCACACACCTATGGTGATTGCTATCGGACTTATTACTCTTCCTGTGTACACAACTGGCACAACACTTCCTTTTTGTATTATTGTTACTCCAATTATTCTAGGGTAATAACAACATGGTCAATCCCTAACATATTCCTCGAACTTGGTTCACATAGCTACCGCTCCTGCGGTCTCACCATATCGAGAGGTATCCCCACTCTTAATGCAGTGGTTCGTTCTCCGCTCTATTTCCTTGTGCCACATAAACTTCTACAATTAACTCAAATTTACATAACATATCTTGTTTGTGGCTTATAAGCCTTGCTGCCTTAAGCTCCGCTCATTGTAGGGTGTCCTCACACATGTACTTCTCTATACCATATTACCTGGTTAGAGGTTGTATTGGCATCCATGACAAGGTTGTTGCATCACATTTCCTTTCATGGGATGTCCCTTAGGATTGCCAGTCCGTCTCCTGACAACTTATGTCTAAACTGGGTGTTAATTTCAACCCTTGTGTTTCTGTCATGTATTTCGTTCAACAATTGTTGATGCAAACACCCTTCAAGGATTTCTCCTGGGTGTTGTTAAGTTATGCCTTTACATCTGGTTCACAGTTATTGGTACATTCAGTTAGCTACGCCTTTTTGCATCCTTAACTGGTTATTATCTTCTTCTGTGAAGGTCAACATTTCCTAATAATGTAGGTATTCATTTTGGGAGTTTCATCCCGTCCATTGCACATTAATGTGTCCACATTAGGCTGGGTCACCATTCCAGCTATCACGTTTATCTCTGGGGATCCTTAAGTCATATAAGCTGTCTTTACATTCAGTTAGTGCACTTCGCACCTCCTGACTCTTAAACATTTCCTTGAAAGGAATTCACTAATTCCTTTAGTCTCGTTAACTTAACTGAGTTCCTTAACTTCAACCATTCCTTGTAATCTTTAGTTCTCGTTTGGTTTCTACTGCTGACCGTAGACGGAGTCGACTACTTCCCGTGTTCGGACTCTACTCGTATACATATATGGGGTATCATACTGATACATTACTACTTACCCAACTAACCTATAAGTAGGTCTGTCAGGTCCACATGCTCCTATCGGAGTGCGGTCGTCCCACAACACAGTTGGTACACTTGTAGTGTCCGTCACACGCCTAGGTGAAGTATTCTGCTGTCAACTCCCTTATATTGTCCCGTGACAATATTCATTCCTTGCTTCCCGAACTTAATCGAGGGAAGGTTTATCCACTGTTGTATCCTTGTCAACTGTCCCTGGTTTCACTGGTTTGGTTTAAAAGGAGGTCGGAAAGAAGTGTTGGTTTGAAAGAAAATCTGGTTTTGAAAAGAAAGGGTTTGAGTAAATCTGAGTTTGAAAGAAAATTTCCATGGTTTCACAACATCTTCTTACCTTAGCCAAGTCTAGCTTCTTGCTGGCTGGTATACTTACAATTACAGAGGTTAGGCTAGCAGGCCCTTCCACTGTTATGACGATCACGTTTAACCTTATGGTACTTTACCAAGTACTTATAGTGGTTATAAATTTCCCGAACAGCCCTGTTATAGCAGCACTTGCTATGGCAAGTGAGCCATGCTAACTGGCTATCGGTTTAACACATACCGGTTGTGGTATTGTTTTTACCCATACTGTCATCAGTGGCCTTATTGCCCCTCACTGATCTTACTGTCTTGATAATAACTCTCTAGGTAACTCCTCACTGTATTCTTATGGTCATTATCAACTGGGGTGTCTCCCACTCTTGGAGTCCCCCTTTTTCTTAGTATCGTATCCTCTTTATAGCCCGTTCCACGCACTTGTCGTGGTTACTGAGACTTGTCTCTTGTTTGGGCACTACGTTGTAGTTCCCTTGTCGGTTGGTATACCATTGGTGTATTATTTAATGTTTGTAGTCCCGTAGACGCTCGTTTCGGGTTTTATTGATCAATTTCTTGCCCGTTGCACGGTCGGTGCGTTGCAAGCTGGTTGTCCTCGACTGCTCGGCATGTCGACCCAGGTTGCCGGAACTTCTATTCTTCCATGCACAAGATTCTTCGTTCTTTGCTATTAAATGCGGTTAACATTGTTCAGATGGAAACCGTCTCCGGGATTCCCACTTTTCGGGATCTACCGTATGACAGGTTCTCCCGTACTCTGAAGGTATTTAATAACAGCAAGATCGGGTATTCCCGAGTAAGAGTGGGCTTCCATCTTTCTGGCGTTGTTTCCCAAGTTATATAACAGGGGTTGTGGAGGGCGGGAAGGATATAGTAGGTTTCCAGTATCCACTGGTAGTTCCTTACTAGCGTACCTCTCACGCTATCACTCAACCCTTAACCCAAAGTACTTAAATCCTAACTCGGTATTCCCTAAGCTCGGTAATTCAGTCATCAGAGCGATACTTCGCTCTGATACCACTTTTTGTAACACCCCAACCACCACCGTACACTTAACATCAATCTGCAGCGGAAATCTCAACTCATCACATTACTTAATTCAACGGTGTTACACGCCGTTAACCACCCACGTGGCTAACAAGGCTAATACATATACATTTGTATCGGTCTGATGGACTAGATTCCCGAGCAACTACACAATACAATCCTCATTCCATTTTCAACATTTATTATATACATACATTCCCACTGTACCGAGTATTTACAAACTAATGCCGATAACAATTTCGGTCTTACTACGCTTACAATGCTTACGCCATTTAAATGGCTACCCATGTATAAACATCTACCCCGTCCTACTCTCGAACGGCTTCCAGCTCCTTGTACCTGAAATAGAAAAGGAGAGAAAGGGTGGCCCCCAAGGGGCTCAGTACCTTTGCTGGTATGGTAATCCCGCAGCCCACATGCTACCGGGCCACGCACAACTAATTGTCGTCTTAGCATGCAGTTGATTATATTTAAATCATGCATACAAGCCATAAACATACAACACATAACATTTCGCCTCAATGGGCTCAACCTATAACCAACACATCCACACATCAACCATTCAATGATTCCTTAAACCCTAGAGTGGCTCTCCTCTAAAACGGAGCTACTTCCTTAACGAACGACATGTACCCATCAATCGGGTTATCCTTAAACGCCTCTTGTCACAAACTGGGATTCATTTCCATGATCCACACATCCCATATCCTACAACATAACTCATTCCACACATAACAAACCATAACAAAACCTTTCTTGTTTCGACGTAAGCATGACAACATCACCATCATTCTAAACACCTAACGTATACTTATCGTAGCATAGCAAGGGAATTTGCATAGCACAACACCAATACATAACACCGTAAATCGGTTCTCACAAGGAACCTTCCACCATAGTTAGTATACATAGTGAGCCTAGAGATTATTACCAATCCCATGTTAAGCTCGTTACCAACCTCGTTACCATCCGGTTATATAGAACGGTTAACTTATACCCAAGGTGTGTCGGATATAGTAATCCCAAGCACACCGAAATAACATTCGTATGCCCCTGTGGCCCGACGTGAGTCAGTAACTAGCTTTGGATAAGCTAAGGGAAGGTAGAAACCAAATTGGAATACCACCTATACATACATCAAGAGAGCCGAACCGGATATGACATCGACTCCCGTCCATCACACGCGTGGCCGGAACAACCGGACTCCTCACCCCCCATTAGTACATATACACTTATAAATAAGTAGTTAGAGATCCATTATGGAGCCTACCACATCCACACACCATACGGTATCATAACCGAGTTAAGCACACAAGGGAGGTTCACACACTTGCATATAACAACAATGTCCAACTAACTCACACATAGCCGTGGTTAGCACGTTCCCAAGGTTTGGGCCGTCAACTCCGAATACCGATCACTCATGTGTATCTAGATTTGGTTAGCTAAGGTTTAACACATATTTGAGGTTAAACGGTATCGGAGACAAGATGCGCCACATAAATGAATTACTATAAATCATTACATGTTTTAATCTTACAAGGTGGCAACACTCATAAAAACACGTTGGCATACAAGCCGGTGTAATCCGGTAGGACACAGGTTGCAAGAAAACCATACCTGTCACCGAATGAATGATTCATCACTGTCAATACCAAGAAATTTAATGAGCTAGAAGCTTTCAATCAGGAGCAGAGGACCTTCAACAATGATCAAAGGACATTCAATAGGAACATCGAACTCAAATATCTCAGATATCACAGAGTAGTTAGCTCAGCGCCCTTTGGGGTTCTTTACCCAGTCAATCAGACAGAAACCCGAGAGAGCACGCCAAGGCCATCACATTGAGAGTGGTACACAGCTTGAGACGGTGATTCCTGAAATGAAGCTCCTATTCCTAATGTTAAGCAAAAATGAAGAAACCACACGAAGAGCCTCTCAGGGGAACCGGTTGAAAATGAGGTGGCTATTAGTAAGCTTCTAGATTCCACACCTCCACGCCGCCAAGTTTGATTTAGCATCAGTGCCTTTTCCAAACGGTTGAAAAGAGAGACCTGGATGAGCAGTTTGGTAAGTTCTTAAGTATTTTTAAGAAAACTACCATTAACATTCCCTTTTCTGATGCGTTAAAAACAGATGCCGATATATGCGAAGTTCATGAAGGACATCCTGTCCAATAGACGGTCCTTAGTGGAGAAAGATACTGTGCAGCTTACGAGAACGTATCAGCCGTCCTTTCACAAAAAGCTGCCACCTAGCTTGATGACCCAGGTACCACGGTCAACCTTGCGCGATAGGTAATGTGAAGGTGGTAAGGGTTTAGGTGATTAGGTGCGAGTATTAACTTAATGCCCTATCAATATATTTGAAACTTGGTCTAGGAGAATGTGAACCAACCCGAATCACTCTGCAATTAGCCGATAGGTCAATATCCTACTAAAGGGGTGGTAAGGGACTTAATGTTTCGGTTGGTACTTTTGCTTTCCCTGCGGATTTTGTTATCTTAGACATGGAGGAAGACAAGGTAGTACCGCTTTTAGGTCGACCGTCATGCGTTCGGCAAGGACCCTCATTGATGTGAAGGAGGGAAGATTGATACTTCGGTGCATGATGAGCAGCTTGTATTTGATATGACAAAGCATACCCCCTTCTGATGTTCATGCTTGTTTTAGTTTAGATTGTATTGATACCTTGAGGCAGGACTATTCTTACAGTCCCACGGAGTGGATGCATTGGAGAAGTGCTGGTAGAGTCATAGAAAACAGTTCATGATGATTCTAAAGTCTCTGCTGCAGCTTTCAGCTTGCTGCTGGTAGGCCATATAGGAAGAACTACAAATCGAGGAGGAGCCGCTGGACCGAATTCAAAGACACTAGCTCCTTCCGTGGACTCACCATTCTCTTGAACTTAACCTCTTCCTAGTCACCTTAAATATGCTTTATTAATTTCTCCATCTGATTTGCGTCATTATTTCTAAAGTTTTTGTAACCAATGAACAGGAAGAAGCCTTGTTGCAGGTTCTGAAAAAGAACAAAGAGGCATTAGGGTGGTCCATTGCTGATATCAAAGGCATTGCCCTACATTCTGCACTCACCGCATTACCTTGAGGAGAATGACCAAACCAGCAAGACCAGCCTCAACGAAGACTTGAAACCCGCACATGAAAGAGGTGGTTAAAAAAGGAAGTCATCAAGCTCTTGGATGCAGTATCATTTACCCTATTTCTGACAGCGAATGGGTAAGTCTACACAGGTCGTACCTAAGAAAGGGGTTAAGTGGTACCTAATGATAAAGGGTGAATTAATTCCTCAGCGTACATTACCGGGGAGAGTTTGCATTGATTATAGGAAATTAAATGCCGCACTAGGAAAGCCATTTCCCCTTCCTTCATTGATCAGATGTTGGAGAGGCTTGCGGGACAAGACTTTACTGTTCTTAGATGGTTACTCCGGTTACTTTCAAAATTCCAATTGCTAAGGAAGACAAGAGAAAACTACTTTTACATGTCCATATGGTATTATGCTTATCGACGCATGCCCTTTGGTTTGTGTAATGCACCAGCTACATTTAAAGATGCATGACTGCTATCTTTGCTGATTTTATTGAAAAATGCATCGAAATCTTTATGGATGATTTTCTGTCTTTGGCTTGACCTACCTTTGATTCAGGCTTGAGAGACTTGGATTGTAATCTTAGCAGGTGCAAGGAGACTAACTTGGTGCTCAATTGGGAGAAGTGCCATTTATGGTGCAGGAAGGCATCGTGCTCGGACATAAGATTTTAAGAAAGGGATCGAAGTAGACCAAATCAAAGATGAGGGTAATAGAACAGCTGCCACACCATCGTCGGTAAAGATGTCCGAAGTTTTCTCGGTCATGCAGGTTTTTATAGGGTTTTGTTAAGGATTCTCCAAGATCTCTAAGCTCTTGTTTGATCGATTATTAATTAAAGATGCAAAATTTGAATTTACGAAAGAGTGCTTAGATGCCTTTAATTTGCTCAAGGCTAATTTGGTTTCTGCACCTATTATTGTTGCTCCTGATTGGTCATTACCTTTTGAGATAATGTGTGATGCCAGCGATTACGCATTAGGAGCAGCTTTGGGGCAGAGGCATGACAAGGTATTGAGGATAGTCTACTATGCTAGTAAGACTATGAATGAGGCACAAAAGAACTACACAACAACGGAGAAGGAGCTGCTGGCAATTGTCTTTGCATGCGACAAGTTTCGACCATACATTATTGGCAGCAAAGTCATTGTGCACACCGACCATTCCGCTCTCAGGTATCTCTTTGGAAAAGTTGATGCTAAACCTCGTTTAATCAGATGGATTTTACTTTTGCAGGAGTTTGACATTGAAATTAGGGACAAACCTGGAGCACAGAATGGAGTGGCAGATCACTTATCCCGTATGGAAATTCCAGATGATGGCAAGCCAATTAACGAGTATTTTCCTGATGAGTTTGTCTACACGATCAGTTGTCCCACGGACCCCTGGTATGCTGATATTGCAAATTACCTCGCCAAGGGCATTATTCCTCCAGAATTGTCATATCAGCAGAAGAAGAAGTTCTTCTCTACAGTCAAGCATTACCTTTGGGACGATCCATTTCTCTTCAAGGTTTGCGCGGACGGGATGATTCGCAGATGTGTTCCGGGTGCTGAAACAAGAGACATCCTTATCCACTGTCACGCAAGAGAAGTAGGAGGACACTTCGGGCCCGCCAAGACAGCAGCTAAAGTATTGGAGGCAGGTTTCTTTTGGAAGACACTACATAAAGACTGCCATGCATTTGTATCCACATGTGATAGCTGTCAGCGCCAAGGTAACCCTCCCGAAAGCTTGAGATGCCCTTGAATTACATCTTGGAGGTAGAACCATTTGATTTATGGGGGATTGACTTCATGGGGCCATTTCCTTCTTCACATTCCAACCTCTATATTTTGGTGGCTGTCGATTATGTGACTAAATGGGCTGAAGTCGTGGCTGCACCTACTAATGATGCAAAGGTTGTGCTGAAATTTTTAAAGAAAAACATTTTCACTAGGTTTGGTGTGCCACGCGCAATCATAAGTGATGGAGGATCCCACTTTTGTAACAAGCAGTTTGAAGCCTTGTTGCAAAAGTATGGAGTAAGACACAAGGTATCCTTACCTTATCATCCACAGACCAATGGGCAAGCTGAGGTGACTAACAGGGAAATTAAGTGGATTCTACAGAAATCTGTTAGTTCATCTCGTAAAGATTGGTCTATGAAATTAGATGATGCCTTGTGGGCTTACCGGACAGCTTATAAGACACCCTTGGGAATGTCTCCTTACAAATTGGTTTTTGGAAAGGCATGTCATCTTCCGGTAGAACTGGAACATAAATCATTTTGGGCACTTAAAGTTCTGAATTGTGATCTGAAAAAGGCCGGGGAGGAAAGGAAACTACAGTTGTGTGAACTAGATGAATTCAGAGAAGAAGCCTATGAAAATGCCAAGATCTACAAGGAACGGACTAAGAGATGGCATGATAAATTGCTTGTGAAACGAGAGTTTCGGATTGGTGACCAAGTGCTAATGTTCAACTCACGGCTGAAATTATTTCCGGGAAAACTGAAATCTCGCTGGTCCGGTCCATTCACCGTTACAGATGTTTCCCCTTATGGAGTCATTGGTTTAGTCAACGAGAAAGGAGAAGCATTCAAAGTTAACGGATCACAGTTGAAATTATACCAAGGGAGCGATGTTGATATGGCTCATTCAACACTTTTGCTCCGGGACCCTAATTCTTCAAACTGATGCACCAAGGTCTAGCCAAAGACCGAAAAGACGGGCAGCTCATTGGGAGGCAACCCAATCTCTTTTCTTCTATCCTCTTGATTTTCATTTTAATTCATATTTTTACATGTGCTAATTCCCTTGTTAGTTGTTTTCCTTTAGTTGTTTGTTGTCACAGTGTAGGAGGGATGAAGGAGGAGAAACAGAGCATTCAGAGGCAATCTTTCGAACAGATAAAAGGGGGTGGTCCGGGACTTACTCCATAACCTAAGTCCCGGACCAAATAAAGCAGCAACTCTCGAACAGATTTAAAGTGGTGGTCCGGGACATTCTGCATATCCTAGATCCCGGACCGGAACTGGGGCAAGTCTCGAACAAAAATTAAGGGGTGGTCCGGGACTTAGTCCATATCTTAAGTCCCGGACCCAGAGCAACAGCCACTTTTGACCCATTTTAGCATAGCGGTCCGGGCCCTCATCCATATCCTAGGTCCCGGACCAACACAGCTAACGAAAAAAAAAAAAACACAAAACCACGGTCGCCTTCATTCTCCAGCTTCTCTTCTACCTTCAACCTCACTCAAATCCCTAACTCCCTCTCTCTCGCTTCCGCCTCTCACCTTCCCTCGCCCAATCTCTCCACCCACCTCTGCTCTCACCTTCGCACACCGCACATCACCGCCTTCAGACCACTGTACCCAACCCACGCCCCATCGTCACCGCCAACCCCCATCTTCGCCTGCTCCAAGCCAGCCCAGTCGCACTCCCACCGGTCGCGCCGTCAACTTCTCCACATCCACGCTCACCACCGAACACATTCACGCCACTGATTCACCGGTCATCCTCATCTCCAACATTCACCAGTTCCTCTCGCTGTTCACTCGCACGCATCGCATCCATCTCTGACTCAACCTCCATCGACTCTTCGCCATCATCAACCGCACCGCATCGGCACTCGCACATTACCGACGTCGGCACCTGCGACCACCACCACACACCAACGCCGTACCACCACCCAACTCCCTCTCTGTCGCAATCTCCACCCAGCTTCCCATTCGAATCCAAACACCGCACCAATCCCTTTGTCACCATCCGCGCCACTTCACTCCAGCCAACCCACCCCTCTGTTCAGTCGTAACCCAGAAACCAACCTCACCTTCTCTGTTTATCCACACCAAACCGGTCCCACATCCAACATTCCAATGGCACCAAAGCGCGCTCGAAACAACACTGCCGGGGCTTCTTCTTCATCAGACGCTCCTCCACTCCGGGTCCGGGAGACAGTTGATTCCGACTTCATCAATGAAGCGGCGAGGAATTGGTACCATGTCTGAGAGAAAAATACTACCTGAAAGGTCAGTTTGTCCGACCTTAATTGCTGAATTTGATTTAGAAACACTGTTTAATGCACGAAGATGGGTGTGTCTGCTGACTCGGGGAGGGAGATTTTACCCGAGACTGGTTAAGTTGTTCTATGCCAATGCGACGGTGAGTGATAATGGGGATACGATTAATTCTGTGGTCAAAGGCGTGAATATTTCTGTGAACGCCATGAGCATTAGGCGTTGTATGAACTTGCCCGTAGCTGTTCGGATTCCCACTGCGGAGAATAGGGCAAACATGCCAGTATTAACCAGACAGGCTAAGGAGCACTATATAAACTTGATTGTCCATGACCCGGATGTTCAAAACCGCCAGCGTCGAAATAACCGGGATAAGCAGGTTGTCACGGGGGATAAGCTCCCGACCCCGAGAGAGCGTTTGATTTTGGGGGTACTGATGTCTAATGTTCACCCCCAGGAGTGCGCCGATTTGAATGAGTATGACTGCTGGCTTATGCGTTACATCCTGGACGACGCCTATGCCGCTGCAGGGGTTCCTTCTGGTATGCATCGCATCATCTTTACTTCTATGGTCCGGGTGGTTCAGACAGATCACTCCGCCTCTCTCCCATTTCCACACCTCATATCCTCACTACTGGCTGCCAAGATGGTGGATGTATCTGACGAAGAAATGCAGTATCCTCGGTCCCCTCTCGATATGACAATGATGAGATTCTATCAGTGGGAGAAGATCGATGACCAGTGGGTGAAGCGCCGACGAGCTGCACGCGCACCCCGAGTGGCTGAGGGGGCTGCTGAGGCTGTTGATGAGGTTGAGGCCGCTGCTGATGCTGCTGGTGGTGAGATCCCGGACTTCCCGATGCCTGCTGATCCGGCCCCGAGTTATGAGCAGTTGCTACACGAGTTCCGAGACTGGAGGGGGACCGCTACAGCATACTTTGACGGCTTTGCGAGTCGTCTAGATGGATATGGTGAGAGGCTCACAGCTTTAGAGACTCGTCATACTGAGTACGAGGCTCGACAGGCTGCTCAGTTTTCTGAGTATCAGGCTCAGCAGGCTGCTCAGTTTGCTGAGTACCAGGCTCAGCAGGAGGCCCGCTTCCAGACTTATGATGAGCGCTTCTCCCAGTTAGAGTCTTGGCGCATGCCCCGGCGGTAGTCTATGATTTGGTTTATGCCACCTGCTACATCAGTTTATCTCTCTTTTATTGCCCTTCTGGATTTTAAGCTGACTTTGACTTTTGTGTTGTTTTAATGACTTTTAGCTTGTTAGGTTTGATTTGCTGGTACTTTTCCCTTTTTGGTTGGATTGTTATGGTTATTTTAGCACCTCTGCTACTGCCACTACTTGTTATATTCCTTAACTTTGTTGCAACATATTATCTGCTGCTGCTTCATTCACACAGGACTGCCATTTTGTGAGCGTTATCGACCGAAAACAAAGGAAACTCTGCCGAAATTTTCACAACCCTCTTTAAGTCTCCCATTCCTTGTCATAAGTGTGGGGACATCGTCTTCACCGCTTATTCAGGGGAGTCCTATTTTCTCTTTTGCACTTTAATCACATTCTAGTAGCAATGAGGACATTGCTATTCTCTAAAGTGTGGGGATGTAGTAAGAGGGTTGCTCATATAATTAATTGTTTTCTGTGGTTCCTGACAGTACTTATTCTCCCTTCACTTACCTTTGATGACCCTCCACAAAAATTTTTTTAATTCGACATACTTGGTTTCGAGATTTAATCTGCAATTTCGGTCATAAGAACTTTGGTTATACTGCTTGGATTGTCGATTTTGGTTAAAACCTGCATCTATTTCCTTCAATAAAAGGTGAGACCAATTTGTGACTATTTTGTTTGAACTAACTTGGGGCTTTTGGAAAGTTTTGGAAGGAAAGGACAAAGGCAAGGTACTCCTCTAATCTACTCTGAACCGGAACAGGCCTCTCCCATTCGGTAATTAAGCCCTTGGAGTGCCTCATCACTCATCTACCTAAGATCATCTGATCTGGGATAGAAGGCCCAACACCGCTACAAGGATGGGGAGAAAAAGTCTGAGGGGACGAAATGAATGATGCTTACTCAGAAAAATTGGAAGGAAAGTTCTTTCATGCTAAACAAGTTTATTGCAAATTCTTCCTTGATTATGAGTATGTGGCAATGAAAGGTAATGTGGAATATGACATTACTTCTTGCCCCTTGTCGTCCAATGAATTGTGGAAAGAAAAAGGAAAGTAAAGCCCTGAGTACAGTTTGAATTAAACAGTTATGATGATAGTCTCATGCATTTGACAAACACCCTAGCTTCACTGTTTAAGAAAACTTGCAGTACTAATCGTTGTTTCTTTTGACCTGATAAATCCCCGCTTTTGAAAATCTGGTACATTTTGCGTGCAGTAATTGCTTGAGGACAAGCAAAGGTTAAGTGTGGGGATGTTGATAAGTCAGGAATTTATCTATTTCTAAAGGGTCTTTTGATACCTAATCTGTTACCATTGACTGATAAATTCCTATCTTATGAGCAATTTTATGTTTTTGTTGCAATTATCTTCTTTTATGGTTTTTGTGTGCTTTTTCAGGTTTTTATCTCAAAGGAAACACACTCATATCACTTATGGAATGCATGGCAAATCAAACAAGCTAAAATGGAATCAAGAAACTAAATCTCGACCTAAATACAGACATGGTCCGGGACTTGTTGCATAACTTAAGTCCCGGACCACTATGAAGCATCAATCTCGACTGGAATTCAAATATGGTCCGGGACTTTGTACAAAACTTAAGTCCCGGACCACACATATTTGTAAGTCTCGACCTGTTTTGACACTATGGTCCGGGACTTGATACAAGACTTAAGTCCCGGACCATATGACTGGAAGCGATGATCTGTAGCCCGCGAAAAGAAGAAACGAGAATATTTTCTTTAAACTAAACCGCCGCCCATCCATTACGTCCTCACTTTCCAGACCCTCATGCACTGCTACTACTTTCCATCTTCTAATCCCACTAAACCCAATTATCTCCCTAAATCCAGCAACACCACCCACCATTCCACTCACTAATTCCAGCCTCATCTCCACCACCATATACTGTTGTTACGTATCAATATAGAGGCTCTATAAATAGAGCTCTCTCCTTCTCATTCAAACACACAATCAGGCTGGAGAGTAATACTCCACAACTCCATTCCCAGTTCATCTCTCACGTTCCATTCACCACCATTTCCATACACATTCACAAAATCTGGAGAATACAAGCAGCTCGGGTCTACACTATTTCCTGAAGAAGGAGCAGGAGAAAGCACTGACCACACACCAAGACTCTACTGCAGAGTCTTAAATCAGAGTTTCCTCTTTTCTTCCTCTTTAATGTTTTTCACATATTGTTGCAGTATTTTCATTTCCATGGCTGAGTAGTTTCTATAAATTTCGGTTTACTATGTAATCCAAATTCTGAGGTTCCATTATCTTTGTGATTTACCATTTTAACAGATTAAAGTGTTGTCCCTTATTTATTATTATAAATCTTGTGATTTGGCCAATTACTGGATTTTACCTGTTTATCTGCTTATAAGTGAGAACTGCGGTAGATAATAGACAACAGGAACAGCACCGGTTAATTTAGAGATGGTAATTCCTCTAGGATATTGACTGATCATTAAACTGGATTATTCTTAAAGCTGTTAGCAATTAATAAATTTGTAACGAGAGTTAAAATTTATTAGCTGTTAATTAGATTCCACCGAGCGGGAGACCGAACGTGGAATAATTCTGATCTAGGATTTTAATCTAGATATCGGTAAACACACTGAGAAAGGAACCGAAGAAATTGGAGGATTAGTAAACCGGAATTTTCCTTTCCATTAATTCAAAAACATCATTGTTTTGCTCACTGTTGCTCTTGCATTTATTACCCTTGTTCTTATTTACAGTTTGCTTCAGTACTTAGTAATTCAAACAAACAAAACCCCCTGTTACTTGAGTTATTTTACTTTGTTTTGATCTTAAATATTAATCAAACTAAAACGCTGCCTCCCCTGGATTCGATAACCTGGAGGGACACTTCTAGGAAAACTTGCTATAATCGACCGGTATTCTTGCCGTTAGGTTTTACCCAACAGTACGCGGACATCCTGGTATCGTTTTTGTGATCACAGCGCGCACCAAGAGCCACATCCTCTTGGCTTTACTTCCATTCATTAGTTACTTAATTATACCATCGCATCGCATTACCAAATTTTCTAACACAGCAGACCAAGATCATTAGTCCAATCCGGAGTCTGTACACTCGGGATCCAGTGTTAGATACGAGAGCGGCGTATAGAAAGGCCAATGCTCCGTATGAAAGTCTTGGATAATATATACGTATTATTATCCTAGTGCTACAACGTTTTTCTGACGTTCCTTATTTTTCATATAAGATAGCACCATAGCCGCTAGTTCATTTTATATATAGGTTCTTATATACGAACCAATACTGTTAACTCAACAACAGTAAATAATGAGCACCTATAAATACACAATTCATGCATATTAATTATCACATTCAGACAAACAATCTTACCACAGATCACACAGAAGTCTGAACTGAGGAAGCCCTCAGAGACAATCAGAGACACATAACAACATACCGTTCACCCCGATGTATTATGGTGGAGTATGAATCAGCAAGATCCTATGCTCCTTGTGTAGTCTCTAACAATCTAAACAATACATAATGCTACTGATTAGCATACCGTATAACAACATAATTCTACGGTACCCCGTACCGTCACTAACACCTCCCGGTTAACCCCCCGTTATTAACTATCAATGTTGTCGGGTTTTAGGTCTAACTCGAGATTGGGAAAATGTGTTATATTACATGCGTAGTCTTGTTTGTATGTTAGTATAGTTGTTGTTAAACTTGTTATCGCATGTAACTTAATGTTTGTTTGTACATCATACAGTTTGTTTCATTATTATATGTGTAATCCTTTGTCATGCACTATGCATCTTACCTTAGTATTTATTTTTCTAAGGTTTGTCTCTTTTTTATATTTCATGTGGTATGATTCATCTGTAAACTATACTCTTAATATTTAGGATCCTTATTATCCCATGAATACTCTTAACTCTAGACTTTCCATAACTACTGTTTATAATTCTTTTCTCCTTAACTATTATCATTTTAATTATGATAATTTATAATTATTGAACCATATCACATTTTCTACATCATTACATATATTTATTTATATGTGTGTATTATGGAACTATTATATGGTAAGTCTTATAATCTATATTCATTCTTTTTAATGAATCTATTATATTATAAATGTTATAACTCTTATAACATTAAAACCATATTATAAATTCCATTTAAAATGTTAATATTTTCGAACAGCGCCTATGTTCTTAAATATTTATAAAATCCACCTCTTAATTAATATAATGTCATCTTATAGTTATATAACATATCTTATGACATTTAAATCATTAAAACAATTATAACCTATAGTTATATTTTGTTTTTAAATACCAAACAGCCCTTAGTATTTTCGGCTTTCACTTATAACCACTAAACTTTTATAAACTCACAATTCAATTCCAATTTATAATACATAGTTTTCTAATCCCATTAAAAATATATTATACATATATCTTTATAAAACCTTATATACCATTCAAAAATTACCAAACTATACCAAAAGGTTATAAACATTATTCTTAACCTTATTTTTCCTCTAAATCTCGGTATATATATATTTGTTACCTATTTGTAACAATGTCATAAAATACCATATATTATACTTATATAACTCATATGAACTCCAAACTTAACCAAATAAACTTCTAAAAATTTCTAATAACTTAAGGACTTAACTAAACTCCATTTAGTACCCTTAATTCTCGGTAATTACATTACCACCCCAAACCTTATAAATCTTTTACAATTTAATAAGTATCTTATTATAAGATAGTATTTTAATTTCTTAAATTTTCCAAACTTGGTCAAAGTCTCCTATATAGTCAACTTTGACTCCTAACACCAAATGGGAACCAATTTTTCGGTAATTACAAATAATGACCTATACTTTTCTATTTTTACAATTTTGACCCAAAACTTTATAAAGTGTTATAATTTTTATTAAATTCATTTAAAAACCCTAAATTGCTCTAAATTACCCACGGCTTTTCTAATTCCTTAATAATTACGAATTGGCCCCAACTTTAATTATAAGCATAAATAAAACTAAATAAGCTTATAAACTTAAATTAAAATGGCCTAATGACATGGCCTTATTACAACCTTGATCTTGCAAAATAAATTACACAATAAATGTCTCAAAATATAGCATATATATTCGGCCTCTCCATGGTTTGATTATTTTTCCACATAATGTCATAATTTGACCATTATGTTAATTAAATCTCTTAAATGACAAGCTTAATTTATCTTAGCCATTTTTTTACATTTTTAGGTCAACATGACCTATATGTGTATGTTCACTCTCGGCCATATATATATATACTTAAAGATTGCAAAAATCATAAGTTTAAGGTGTTTATACCTTGATTTATCCTTGTATAGGCTCGGTCACTTGTAGGAAAATTCACCACTTGATTTAGACATGTTTAATACACAAAAACAAGATATGGTTACACTCCAAGCTTGAGCTTAACCATAAGGAATAATTAATGTAAGATTTAAGGCAAAAATCACCTTAAAAATGCAAGGGAAGTTCTAGGTATTTTTGACCTGAACCAAACACACCCCAAGGTGTTAGATCCACCATAATAACATAGGAAATAGTTAGATCTCGAAATACTACCTTGTTATTAGGTTTTACCTTGGAAAAATGCCTTAAAAGAGAGTATTTCTCTTGGATCTCGGTCACCCTTGCTCCAAATGGCTAACCAACAGATCCCACATGAAAAGGAGAAGAAGATGAGTCTATGACCAAAGTTTCACAGCCAAACTCGAAGGGAATCAAAAGTTATGAGCTTAAAGCACATTTTTACCTTAAAATGTAGATTTGGACAACCTTGGTCCCTCTACTGGTCTCAACCGAGTTTAGCTCTTGTTCTAACCTTAGAACACTGAGAATAAGCCATAGGAATAGATGAGCCACGAAATTTAGGTGTTGGTGGTGAAGAGATGAAGAAAAAGAGCTAAAAATGACATTAAAGCACTTACATTAGGAGCTTAGGAGCTAGACTTGCCTTCCATGCTCAAAACAAGCTTTGAGAGCTTGAGAGGAAGGGAGAGGGCTCGGTGGATGGTGCATGACAAGGAAGGAAGGAGAAGTGGGAAAGGTAAGTAAAATTTGAAATAATGTAAAAAGTAACATTATTTTGGAAAAGTCATGTATTAGGTAGCATTATTGTCAATCAAGGAAATTAAGCAGCCTCCTCACCTATTGCAGCCGGCCTCCATGGTCCAAAGGGGTCAACTAATTGACCATTGACCATACTTGGTCAATTTGACTCCTCCGGGCCCCACTTTAGGGTTTTATTAATATTTTAATATTAAATTTGTAAAAATTCGTAAATTTCTGGAATTAAATTCCTAATATGATAATATGATATCATATTTAAGGATAATTATAATTTTTAAGTCCATTAAAAATCAATTTAAAAGGCAACCTCACAAAAACGTGCTTTAAGGAGTTTTAGCGCACATTTTTGTGTCACAGGGTGTTCCTGAGCTTAGTTCTCCTTGAGAACGGTTTTGTTGTGTTCCTTACTTCATTATAATACTTAGGAATCCACTCTGGATCCTATTTGAGGTCACACAATCTTTATGGTGTCTTAAAGCACATTTTTGGCTTTACCGATCTTAAGGCGTGTTTTGCCTTGTTGAGATCTTCTAGATTGTTCCCCAATAATATTTAGATGTTTAATAATCATCTTAGATCATTAATAGATCATTTAATTATATTTTAAAGATTAGGGGTATTTCACTATATGTTTTGCACTTATCATCAATCTTGGTTCGGGACCTGGTCCGGGTCTCTAGTCCCGGACCAATGCTCTGCATCAGTTTCGGGTTATTTTCTCTACTGGTCCGGGACTTTGTTCCTATCCCAAGTCCCGACCAAAACCATGAAGGTAACTTTCGGCTCATTTTAAGGTGTCGTCCAGGACTTTGTCCATGAAATACCCCAAACCTATATATGGTAATTAAACATCAAGTTATGATGTAATAAGGCTAAAACATGCCTTAGAAAGATTGGTAGATAATTTAAACCAAAGAAAATACAAGAAAACACCATAAAGTCAATTTAAGCAAATACTTGCTCAAGACTTGGTGTATCCTTGATTAGGACCCAAAGAGCATTCTTAGACCTTATTAACATGCTAAAGAACATGTTAAATCAATTACCAAAGAAAACCTGAAATACACCGAACTTAATTATGGTGATTAAATTACTCTAATATGATATTTGAAGGCCTAATAGCGGCTAAAGAGTATTTGTAAAGAAAATAAAACTAAAAGAATAGAGAAAACACGTAAAAAGCATAAAACGTAAAATTGTGCGTTACGTAACTCTAGGAGGTGTATGACCTTGGTTAGGATGCTAGATGGATTCATAAGGCTTATTTAGGCCTAATTAATGTACGGGAACAATTCCCGAAGAAAACGGATCCATAAAACGAATTAAAAACGCTAATGAAGCTTTAGAGCATGTTTTTCAAGAAAACCTAAAAACGTGAATTTGAGTGGTCAAATGGACCCGTAAAAATTATAGTTAATCAAATAACTATAATTAAACATTAATGGAAGCTTAAGAACCATTAAAATTAATTAAACGGGAAAATTCCGGAAAACGGGTTCCGGGTAGTGAATAGTGTAAAAACGAGAACTTTCAGGGCGTTAATTGTAATAAGGGCAAAATGCTCCTCCTCCCTTGTAATTAAAAAAACTGGCACCTTATTTGTGTGTGTGGGGGCACGTTTTTTCCAGCCTTCCCAACTCTCTCACACACTAAAGAGTAAAAAGCAAAAAGGTGGAAAAAGGTAAAAAGCACCCCCCCTCTTCTCTCTCCTCTTATTTTCCCTCTTTCCTCACTTTTCCCCCTCCCAACCGTCTTCTTCTTCCTCTCTTCTGTACTGGAACGATTTTGCAACCTCTTCAATGGCTTCCTCACTTTCCAAGCTTGCCCAAGGTGCTACACCACTCCAAATCAAAAACCAAGCATAGATTCTTCCTCCTCTCATCAAGATCTATCTTTCCCTCTTTTTAAAATTCCCAAAGCTTGAAGTTCATCTCCATGGGTATAGCCCATTTGAAGAGAAAGTTGGAGTTTCTTGAAGCTTGGAGTGTCCTCTTTCATTTAAGGTAAAAAGATTCACGAAAAAATTTATTTTCTTCATCCTTCTACCTTGGCCAATTTGTACCCATCTTAATGCCTTGCTTATTTCCTTGCTTGAGCTATTTTTCAAGTCTTCAATGGTGGATTGGAGCTCCTCTTTGATTCATGCCCAAAACCCCATTATAGGGTTTAAAGGTAAATCCCTAAATCTTGAGTTTAAACACCCCTTTTGTAATCTAGAGCCATTAATGACCTAAGTGTCTTGTTTGGTGTCATTTCCTATGGGGGTACCGAATCAGAGTTGGGCAACTCCATGGCCTTGGCCGATTTTCAAGCTAGAGGAAGAAAAGAAGAGAAAAGATGAAGAAAGGAGAACTTGAGAATTAAAGGTAAGCCAACAACCTTAAAAGCTATCCTAAATGTTTTAGGATTTTGGGTTGGGAAATAAAAACAATGAATCAATAATTTGTGTTGGAACATGTATTTGATTGTGGAAGAAGGAATTGTGATCATGATAGTGTAATGAGAGATTGTTGTGTGATTTAAGGGCCTAAGAGCCAAGCATTTAAATTAATGCACTATATTGAGATGGAAGGAATTTTTGAATGAATATGTGTGCTGGTAGGATCCCTTATGGATGTGGCTAGTGAATAAATTAGGAAATGGAAAATTGTGCATTTGGGCAATGTAGAATTGTAGGTGTGCTATGGAAAAATTTCTGTAGAAACCAAAGGAGTTTAGGTGTTGTTATGGGTGAGAATAACCTAGGGATTTACTAGGTGCTATAAGAGGTTTATTTGGGTTAGTTAACCACCCTAGAAATGCTTGTTAAGGATGGGAGTTGGTGGTGGAAAAATCTGTAGCAAAATGGAGTATGAATGTCTTGGAAATTCTAGAAAAGAGACTAGTGTGCATGATTTTGGAAATAAGGTTCGAACCTTGGTAATGAGATTGTAAATGCCTAGGAAGGATGTGTTATGGTCTGAATGAGGGTAGGAGACCCAATGGATTTAGAGATTTGGTGAGCAAAGTGCAACTTAGGAATTTAGGAGCTAAGTAGCAAAGTGCTGAATTTTTGGAGGAAAAACTTGTAGAATTGAGCAAGAATTGAACAATGAGTTTGATCAATGGTTTAAGGAGGTTTAGTGCATGATTAGGGTGTTAAAACATGTTAGGAAACATGTGGAATGATTAGGAAGAGACTGGGTGTGAAATAGGGGTTGAAACGAGATTTAAAACTGTAAAATTTGACAGTTCCAGGGTTGGTCCGGGTTTGTAAATCGGTAGACAAACCTGGACCACCTCAAAAACATGCCAGAGAGTGATTCTAGTGTTTGGTCCAGGTTTATAACCCCGGACACAAACCCGGACCACATGTAAAACAAGGCCGAATGTATTACGACGAGTTGGTCCGGGTTTACAAACCAGGACACAAACCCGGACCATCATAAAAATGCAACAAAAAGTAGTTTTAAGCCTCTAAATGATGGGGAAATGATTGGGGATAGTTTTAGATGATGATTAGGACTTGTTTGGTGGTATGTAAAGGCCTTTAGATGTGTAAAAAAGTTTGAGAAGTGAATGAGCACTACTACAGATTTTACTTTTAACTACTCATCAAATACAACTAGTTCCTAAACGCAGTTGTAATTAGCATCGTAAGGTGAGTAAAATGGGCAATAGTTTACATAAGGCTACTGTTAAAATTTAGTACTAGTTGTTAAACATTAGTATGAAGTTAAAAAGAACCGGAAGCTCAAGTATTTGTCCAACAGGTCTCTCGTTCGAAACTCACTGGTTGCATTCCATAAAGGAAAAAAGAAAAATATAACAATGCAGAAAACGAAACCTTAAAGTACTTCAAACTTCTCTATCCCTTCACCAGTCTGCCTCCATCGACAAAATCAAGCTTGTGCTCTTAGGTAACTACTGTCAATCGAAATGAACGTGACGCTCTTCCTGGCTTCAGTCAACAAAGGGTTTGGTTTTCATGGTGAAAAGTTCCTTTGAATCTGCTATTGCTGTTAACTTCAGGTGAATTCTCTACTGGGTGAGTTTACTTCGATGAATTCCTTTCTTCATTTCCTAACCGTAACATGTGCTCTTGCGTGCTCTTAGAAAAGGAGCTTGCGACGTTTAGTGTGAATTTATTGCTACTTGTTGTGAATCTCCTGTAAAATTTCTGGTTGGTGAATTTAGATCTGGTAAATTCCTCTTGTTTATTTCCCAACCCTAGCTTATGTTCTTGGGTACTCTCTGAAAAAGTGCTCACGCTGTTCGGTAAATTCCTCTTGTTTATTTCCCAACCCTAACTTATGTGGGTACTCTCTGAAGAAGCGCTCATGCTGTTCGGTGGAGTTGTGACTTAATTCTTCATATTGTTCCACCGTGTTTGCATTCGCTGAAACTTATCTTTTCCATTCCTTGTTTGAAGGTGTAATAATGATTTAATTAACCCCTAAAACAACTTCTGAACTTTTTAATTTCCATTCCTCTTCACTTTTTTTAGCCCTAACTTTCGCTCTTGGGTCGCTCATGAATCAGCATCACTTCTACTCTGAATTATCATAGTAGGTCTTTGACATTGTTGATTGGTTTTGTTCAGTTGGTAAGAAGGTTGTTAAAGGGTTTAAGATACTAACGTCACACAGAAACTGGAACCTCAAACATGCTGTAAAAGGTGTGCTTGAACAGTAGTTGAACTCTGCATATTCGTTAATAGATATTCATCTTTGATTAGTCTTTATATTTTCATCTTGATAAATAGTTTTTGCTTGGTCCCTTTCAAATTTCAGGATTGTTACAACAGAAAGAGCAATGAAAAATTTAAGGAGCAGTACATTATCCACCCTATGTACTAAGATCATTGAATACACCAGCCCGACTAAAATATCTGTCTGCAATGCAGCATCAGTTGCTCCATCAATATATTTAAAGAGAAGGTAGTTTATTTATGTTATATACTAATTAGCTACTGCTATCTTCTTTTAAAACCAATAATTTCTCAAGTAACTTGTTCATTTAAAAAAACAATAATTTCTCAAGTAACGTGTATGAAAATATTATTTGGTTTCTTGGTTGTTGGGATAGGAGATGTGTTGGGGTATAGTATCTCTACTGGCCGATGTTTTGAATTTGGTTAGACTAGGTGAAGAGAAACACTTTCTTAGTTTCAGAGCCATGGATATCCAACATTTTTGTTCTAGTAGGTAAATTATTGAAATTCATAACAAATTTATCGCGTCTACCGTTTCAAGAATGTCTTGATTATGTTGCGCATGTTCAGGGCCCTCATATTTCAAATGCAACAAACGAGAAGGTTGTCGTCATATCAGGTGCAGCAAACTTGCTGTTTGCTGCGAACTAGTCTCCTTGTTCTTCCATTTCAGTTGTAAATGGCTGAAGAATGGATTTGAGTGGATTGTTGTTGCTTTATTCTTCAATTGGTGATATCGAAGGAAATTTTTCTCCTTGCAAACCTTGCTAAGAGCAGGGCAAATAATGTGGCCTTTATGTGTTTGTTCATGTTGGGAAAATTGGAGGACTTTCTCCAGCTATTCAAATAGACATATCCACTAAGTGTTTATGTATCCTTTTTTTAGCGTGTTTAGATATATTAGTTGTTTACTATTGAGGTGTTTTATAACACCCCTCTCCATAATCACGATATAATCCCTCACGTAGCAATAAATAAAACGTCTCGCAGCAGAAAAATAAATAACAATTACAAAACTCACACGGGTGTCACCGGCCATTACTCGCCCATGCGAGCAACGTAGCCAAACCACATCCAACTTCCAAAAAAACAAACTGCTAACCGCAGTGATAACGAGAAACTCCTATACTTCAAACTAAGTCCATAACCATAAACATTGACAAGTGAGCGTCTACCCAATCCTGAAAAATACATAACCTTACCATAAGACCATACACCATCTTCATTACTATACAACATCTCCAACTACCCTGTTCCTGCTCTTCAACTCCGACAATGATCAACAACCTGAAAATGGTGTAGTATCAGCGATAGACGCTGAGTATGCCGGGTCTGGACCCTAATGGTCACTTGTCATTTTAACCATCTTATTATTAGATTGGTTTCATGCTTTTCCTTTTTACAGTTATAATCAAAACTGAAGCATAAATGTATAATATACATAATCAACCATCCAAATACTCATAAACATTAATCATCCATCCAAACCAAACATTCATAGAATATTTCAAACAACATTTGTATATCGAACGTATCGAGCAATAACAACAATATTTTGTACAATGTACAATCGCCGTAGCGTTCACCATCCACTGTCAATTTATTTTAGTTTGGCTTTCAAGCCCCATCCATATGTACAATGTACATTCGTCGTAGCGTACAGTTCCCATAGTTAATTTATCTTAGCCTTGTAGGCTCCATCCAACCATGTTTAATTAATGTCAGTAGGGCGTCATGTTAGGACACCCCGATAACCTCACCATGGACAGTAGTCCCCTGTACACACAAAGGTGGTCATTTCGCCAGAGGTCCGGAGGCCCCTGACTCACTTATGTCTCGTAAGACGTCCATAAAAAGGCCGTAGCCACCTGATCCACGAACCTATTTGGGCTCGTTGGATATAACCTGGAGCGGAATCCAATTAGGAAACCCCTCAGTGATCACAAATGCGCAACCAAGTAGTTCGTAAACTACCGGGATTCCTCACCTCAATCTCATACCATCACTCTCTCATAATGTTTAAGATCTGCTCTTAGTCTTATGGAGAATATTTATTAACCAGCGGCCCAATGGGTCACGCATACCTAGAAGTCATCTAGGTGATATTTATGTTAGAGATCCATGCTCTAGAGACCGACAATGTCGTGACTCGTTCCTAAGTGTTTTACTTAGGTTACCATATACTTAATATTAATATCATGGTATTATATCAAGTAACCGTCATGTCATCACAACGCATATGTATGTTTATATAAGTCGATCTATAGTCGACGTAGTGTTAGTCCCGTAGGACGCCCGTGCATAAATAATTAATGCATCAACACTTAAACACATACATGTAACCACACACATATAACACACAAGTTATATCAACCAAATTCGAGCCCAAGGAGCAACCTTAGGTCAACTCGGCAAACCCCTTTACATACCGTTCACCCTGATTGTATTACGGTGGAGTATGAATCTTCAAGATCCTATGCTCCGTGTAGTCCGCTAGCTTGTCCAGCGTCCTTGTCAGAAGTATAATCTAAACGGTATTAAAACTATACGTCAGTCTCCATGACTAACTACATCCGGTATTTCCGAATAATAAGCAACCCCGACAGTTCACCTCTGTTTTCTACAGTTGTTGTTACGGGTTTCTCTAAAACAGTCGGTTTTGTTACTTAAAACGCGTACGTCAAAACTATTCCAACTGTTAAGTTTAGTTCCTTATATTTCTTTTAATCTTATCCACCTCTAGTTTAGGTACGTAACCTATAGTTGCATGTATGCATGCATTCTTGTATTATATTGCATTCTAAAATTCATAACTTATAGTTTGTAACTATATTTATTATTTTTTTTAAAATAACCACCACCATTGAATCATATGGTTTTCAACCAAAATATATATATCCACCTTATATACATTATTCTTGTGTATGTATATATTTACCACGTAGGTAATTCCCATGAGTTTAATAAACTCTTATATTTTATGTTACTTTTTATCATCTTTTATTAGATGATTATTCCCATTAGTTGTATCATATTGTACGACTTATAATAAGATTATTATCCTAACATGAGTAACATTTTATGTTGTATAATTACAACTTCTAAGGTTTATTCAATAAATACCTTAGTTTATAACTCCCATTTATTTATAGTTTGTCACACTATTTTATGTGAGTACCCTTCCTTATATTAATTCCATCTAAACCACCTTAATACCATTTAATTGTCATAACATTTATAACATAGTAGACCGTAGTCTAAAATTCATTTTCCAACCTTTATATTTTCGGTATAGCCCTTGAATTTATTTAAATTCCCTTTTTGACCACATAACATTATGTAATGTTATACCAAAATACTAATATCATTTGCTATGATATTTTTATTTCCTTTAACTTATAATCTATAGTTTTTATACAAAACTATTGTGTATTGCCTCATAGGCACATATTAAACCTTATACTTTTCCTTAAACCATAATTTCCTTTATTTACAAAATCACCCCTTTCTTTTACCATGTTATATATCCCATTTAATATAACATTTCTAACTTATAAAAGAGCATAACCTATGGTTATTTTTTTGTAAATTCCGAACAGACCTCAATATACATTTTATATTGTCATTAGGCCCAATTTATAACATATAGTTTGATAATATCATTAAAACTATATTATACATATATCTCAACAAATACTCTTATATAATTCTAAAAATCTCCAAATTTTACCAAAGGGTTATAAATATCCTTATTAACCCATATACTCTTGGTATTTTACCATTCCACCATCTATATTTCTCCAAAGTGTCATAATGACATAATAACTATATATTATACATATATAGTTTATTTTAATTCCAAAAACAACCCATTAAATTCCTAAAAATTCCTAATAGCCCATGGGTGTCAGTATAAGATTGGAGAAAAAAAAGACAGAAAAATATAACAGACACTAGTGCAATCGCTACGTCTCCTTTTTTTTTTAAATACTCCCGTATAAGAGAAAGATAAGTTAGGAGAGAGAAAATAACTTTTTAAAATGTTATAACTTACAAAATATAAGTGCAAAAATAAAAAAAATATACCATTGTTCATCATTTTTCGTGCTCTTCAAAACAAGACGCATCATGGATATGTTTTGGTCAACTTAAAATTTTATGTTTTTAGAATGAGTATATATCAGGTAGTTTTTAAGTGAATCTTACTCATTAGTAAAATGAATCTTCTTTAATAATAAATGAATCATATTCATTAGCAAAATGAATCTTACCACAAACACCCCAAAAACCACCACAGGATAGCTAAAAACGTCGAAGGCATTTTTAGGGTTTGTAGTACAGGGTTTAGGGTCGTTAGACCCTAAACCCTAAACCATAAACCCTAAAAAACTGTCGAGTTAGTGACGACAATATAAAGCGTAGAACTAATGCCAAAAAGATTACCCGACCCCCCCCCCCCCAAACACCCAAAAAACCACCCTAGGATAGCTAAAAACGTCGAAGGCATTTTTAGGGTTTGTAGTACAGGGTTTAGGGTCTAATGACCCTAAACCCTAAACCACAAACCCTAAAAAATTGTCGAGTCAGTGATGACAATATAAAGCGTAGAACTAATGCCAAAAAGATTACCCTACCCCCCAAACACCCAAAAAACCACCCTAGGATAGCTAAAAACGTCGAAGGCATTTTTAGGGTTTGTAGTACAGGGTTTAGGGTCTAATGACCCTAAACCCTAAACCATAAACCCTAAAAAACTGTCGAGTCAGTGACGACAATATAAAGTGTAGAACTTGAAATACCCCTAAATTAATTTAAATTAATTTAGGGGATTTCTTTTATTAAACCATAAATAATACTATTAATATTAAATTATGGTATGGAATTATGAATATTAAATTATTATATGGAATTGTGAAATTTATTTAGGGGTTTTCTCCTATTTAACCCTAATTATTATACATTATTATATAGTATTATGAATTTAATAATAAGATTTATAAGTCAATAAATCTTGGAAAAATTTCTAAACACTCCAAATATATTATAAAGATTTTAGGAAGTGTTGGAACATTGTTTTGAAACATAAAAGTCAATATAAAATTCTAGAAACCTTAAAGCTTATTAAGCCTTGCTAGAGTTGACTTTTTGAGAATGGTCAAACCAGGCCATGAAACCTATACCAATAAATAGGTTATGAAAAACCATGAAGATCGATAAAAAGAACGTTAAAAACGGACCATCCTATCCAAAGTTATGATAGATTGAAGTTTAGAGCCAAAATTTTGAGAAATGCTGACGTGTCAGTCAGCCAGGCATTACCACTGAACAGTCCCAGTTTTCGACAGTTTTGGCATGTCGAGGGTCGAATTTGAAACGCCTATATCTCCTGTTCTACTCCACCATTTGGTATGCCGTCTGTTTCATTCTCTTCTCCTTAATCTCCTCTTTCCAACCATTACTCACACATCATCTAACTCCTTCTACAATGACCGGAAAATTGATCCAAAGTTGGCTCCTCGCGATTGCGTAACCCAGAATTCCAGTTTTTCCTGAAATCGGGTAAACTTCGTCTCGTCATAACTTCTTCGTTTCTCATCCAAATTTCGTGTTCTTTAGCTTGTTTTGAAGATCTCAAATCCCTCTACAACTTTCATGTTGATGGCCAAGGCTGATTCGCACTGGTTTGGGCGATAAATCTGTCTAAAGTAGCCTACTCGATCACGGTCGGAAATCTGCCCAGTTCATCCCGAAACCAACTAGGTAAACACGGATCTTGTGAGATCTGTAACTTTCTCCCTAGTTCATCAAAATCAATGATTCTTCCACTAACATCTAGAGTTACATGTCTAGTTTGGATTGTGATAGGTTACATGAATCAAATCTCTCTCAATTGGTGCTAGTTGATTCGAGAAGTGGCATACCTGAACCGCACATGAAATAACGATTTCCAGTTTTCCCGATTTGATTTCGCCCCGTTAATGCATTTCCGTTGAGTTTTCGATCAAATTTCTCCATGTTTTCTATTCGAAATTTCATCACCGATCAAACCCACATGCCAATTTAGTCTATTATGCATTACAATGGGAGAATTTGTCAAAATTGAATTCGAACAAAACTGTGAACCCTAACTTCGAACCCAGATTCGAAACTACTCGATTCCGCATGATAATTGGGGAAATAGGTACCGTTAGAACCGGATTTTGATTACGAATCGATAGGAACAAGAATCATCGAATTTGGTTCTGTAGATTGTGAGAAAAACGAGATTTAGTACTCGATCCCCTTATCACCTTCGCTGATGAACTCGAGAGTTCTGGGCCGTCCGATCGCGGTTAATAAACATGGACGGCCGAGATTAGATCGTGGGGATTTAAGAAGTATTAAGTGAATATGTTTTCCAGAATAAAGTCCTAACTTGCTAGATTTATTTAATGGCCTTCCCGAATGTATTTTGACTTGAAATTTTAACCATAGATTCCTTATAAAATCTAGTTTATTTTGATGTAAATTATTATGGGTTTTGAGTTTTTAAACATAAGTTATGATTTTTGCAAATTACGAGTATTATGGAATTATTTGGATAATTTAAAATAATATTTTTATGAAATAAAAATTTTATAATATGTCTAAAATGTTATAGTTACTATATATTTAATTTGGGGATTTTTGGACAATTGTAAATGGGTCTAAAAATTGTGTTTATGAGTTTTTCATAAGAATAACTTATAATATATGGTTTTTAATGTAATCAAAAATTAAAGTATGGTGGATTAATGAACTTTATAGGTTGGGGAAAATATAATAAGACTGATTAACATTTAATACAGTATGCTTATAAATATTTTGGGTACTAACTTTAAGTGAAGTAAAAATTGTTACATATATTTATATATATATTTATATGAGAGAAATAAATAGAAACTCATATTAAATCAAGGAATTTAACTAAACTACATTTTATTTATTATATATAATATGGAAGCTAATATGTTTAACGAAAACTAAGGGAAATACTTTATTTTATAAACCATATATTGGATGTAGCTATGTGTAAAAGTTGGTATAAATAATTAAGTGCAATAAAGCTACACAAGGAATGTCTTGAATAAATCCTAATATATATACACATAAAAAAAACTACATAAATAAAAGAAATAAAATGCCTTATAGAAAATATAATATGAAGGAATTAATGAGATAAACTAAACCTCTACATAATACTAATAAAAGAATACTATATGAGGCGGTATTAAATTAAGATTATTAATCTTAAGGAGTTATCTTTGAATTTCTAAGATTTATATAAACCGTATTAAAATACATGTATAGTATTAGTCAACGACCATAATGTAAGTCTGTAATTGGGTTAAGTAATTAATAAGTTAAAACTTAGGAAAAATTGTGATTAGATTACATAAAATGTTACACAAATAGATCTTATTCTAGAATTAATGATAAATAAATGTAATACTTTTACATCTAAATGTTCTTAAATATAAACAATAATAAAGTAAATAAAATACTTTTACATATGAATGTGAGGTGGATTAGTAAGTCTAGATTTAATCATTTCTTAACATCTAAGGTATTGAAATATAACTTAATGTTTTAAGTTAAAATCATTAGAAGGATTATGATATAAAACTACATTAAACTATGATTTGGAAATTTATCTAAATAATAATCCTTAAGTTTCTTGGTATTAGATAAGCCATATGAAATACATTTATAACATTAATTACCAATACTTAGGATGTGAGTCTACAATTAAGGGAGGTATCTAGTGGTTAGAATTTATAGAAAGGTTTATAAATAGGAATTTGATACTTAAAACCTTTGAACCTTTTATTAGATAAAACTAAGTTACATAAGAGATTATATTAATCTACTTTACGACGCTAAAAATATTAATGTGTCATTTGAGTATAAGGTATGGGGATTTTTCAGAACATATTATCTTATTAAGTAATTGACAATTTCACTTGTGAATGAGAGTTTAATTCTTAGATAAATTCTACCTTATGTTAAGATATAATGTTCATCCTAAAACATAATAAAGGAGATTAATTTATTAAGTTATTCCTTTGAAACCTTAGGTTGTGTAAACAATATGAAAAATGTATTTTTAGACGTAAGTTTATTAAAATTTAGTATAAAAGGATTATACGTAGTCTATAGCGGGAATGTGTGTAAAAATAAAACATTTGGGAAATTAAATGTAAGCAAGGATAAAAAAAGGTTATCTTAAAGTGCTTTATTATATAGTTAATGATAAAGTAAATAATATACCTTGGGAATACTAAATGTAAGAGTTCGATAAATCTAAGTTAACTATAATATAGTTATTCAAGATGAGAAACAATTTAACATCTTATGATAAGATTATTAGATGGTTGTAATAAAAGTCATCTTAAACTAAGCATAAGATAAATGAGTTTAGTAACTCAATTAGGTTATCATAAAATGCATCTATAACACCATGTTTCCAATATACAGGATGTAGATCTTAATTGAGTTGAGGGGGAAACTTAATCATAATGGATTATTTGGTAATACTGATAAAATACATAATCATTACATTGTGAGATAATAGTATAATATTCTAAGATAAACCTATCATAGGTCATAACCCGATATTTATTCTAAATTAAGAATAAAAGTATTAAGCTTAAGAATTATTATTGAGATCCTAAGATTAGATGAATAATATAATATGCACTTATGTTATAAGGGTCTCAAGAGTCTTGAATTGGGAACTAGGGTTAAGTATGAATAAAGTGGGTAAGAGTGTAACAATTAACAAGTGTTAATAACATACATTCCCTAGTCTTACAACCTTGGGTTATACAACATTTTAATATAAGTCAAAGGTTATACATAACATTTAAGTGAGGGCTTAAAAGACAATTGAGACTTAGAACTAAGAGTGAGGAATTTATTTAAGTTTAACTTAGGTTACAAGTTATTGATGTTAGACTACCTTTAATATTCCTCAGAGTATTGTTGATTATTTGCACAAGTCGACTAGAACTGCTACAGCGATTACCAGGTACGATTTCTCGTACTCAGCTTGATGTGTTATGGACTTGATGGAATGTTTTGTACGATTTCTCGTACTCAGATATTTTTGATGACGAATTTTATGGAATGTTTCGAGAAACGCTAAATGAGCTTGAATGAATCTTGAAAGGAAATTGGTTGTGTGACTAACTCAGCTTGATGTGACTAATTGAGCCGTGAATGTACACCTTGTATGGTAATTGGTTCCTTCTATCTGGTTGGTTCATTAGATATTATCTGCCTGGGGTTTACGCCTCTGCACTCTGTAGGACTGAGTGTTTTGGTATCGCTCTGGTGCAGTTAATGATCTAGTGGAAATATGGGAAATGTCAATCTTGGTAAATGCTTCTTTTGACCCTGGATATTGTTTCATCCATGAGCTGAGTCTTGGTTGTGATGTGCGCACAACTTCATCGGTAAACAGCGAGGGGCTGTATATCCCCTGTCCAATCGGACGTTGTAAACAGCGAGGGGCTGTATATCCCCTGTCCTATCGGACGTAGTTAACAGCGAGGGGCTGTATATCCCCTGTCCCAAAAGGGACGCAGTTGGCAGCAGGGCTATCTCTTCCAATTGGTTTTATTCCACTCTTGGGTCTCTTTTTCCATTCCTAGTCCTTGTGACTGCTTGGGTCTCTCTACTCCTAATTGGAACTGAATCTAACACGAGCAATGGTTGATCACTGACTTATGGTATGGTTTCTTTTTTATCAATTGGCTAACTTTACCTTCTTGTTATTTATCTCTATTCTTGACTTGTTACCTTTGACCTGGTGAATTGGATGTGCCTTGTTCTTCTGTTTTTGTTTTAAGCATTTGACTTCAAGTTATTGTTTATTTTAAGAGTTATGTTTTTAAACTTCTGTTTTGGAGAGTTGTACCAGTTCCATTCCAGGGAACTGACTCACCCCTCTCGGGGTGGGCTGCTTGGTTTCATCTTGCAGGTACGAATTGTTATACAGGTGGCCACGAAGAGTATGAGTGATTGGGATGGGAATTAGGAATTGTGGAGAGTTTTTATATCTTGCTCTTGTTATGTTTTCTCGAGATCAGACCGTAGCATTTGTAATATCATAGGTTGTAATTGGTAAGGTTTGGTGCCGGGTGTTTGGAACCCGATGATCTGTAATCGCCTTAGTATTTTATTTCCGCTGCATTTATGATAAGTAGGGGCGTTACAGAACTAATGCCAAAAAGATTACCCTACCCCCAAACACCCAAAAAACCACCCTAGGATAGCTAAAAACGTCGAAGGCATTTTAATAGCATTTTAATGACCTTTGATTCACTTTTTAACAACCTTTGGTTCACCTTTTAACAACCTTTGATTCACTTTCCTAAACTTAAGATTCACAATGAATCTTAAAATATTTTGTACATATAAAAAATAAAAAAAAATTAAATTTATCAAAACATATTCATGTTTGGTCTTATTTTAAAGAGCTCCAATTATGATGAACAATGATATAAAATTTATGTTATTTGGACTTATATAATAAGATACAACATTTTAAAAATTTTGAAAAATGATAAAGTAAAAAAAAATAAAAAATTGAAACAGTCGCCACCTTAGAAGGTGGCGTAGGCGCCATGTTCGAATTCGCCTTTAAAATACCATTGTACACCCTTTATTTTTTGTAATAACATATTTACCACATATGTTATAAAATATTACCATTAATATATCTTATTATAGACCTTAAATAAGTTATCTAACTTATCTAATTTGGTCAAAACCTAGCATATGGTCAAGGTTGACCTCCTTAATATTTCCTTGACCACCAATTCCTTATAATTACCCTTTTCACCCAAACTTTCTAGAAATCACCATTTAACCCCAAAACTTTATAAAATTTATAAACTTTATTTAACTCCTTTTTAACTCTAATTTTCGACCTTATTATTCTAAAGCCC
>JAIOTZ010001334.1:0-35319 GCA_023374045.1 Limonium bicolor
TACGGATAGGGTAAAGTCCATTGTACCCATGATAGATGCCTTACAAGAGAGGATTTGGTCGGTGCAGTGGATGGGGGAGAGAGTGATGATGGAGGGGTTGTAGAGAATCCAAATGCGGCCATAATTATCAGCCTCGTAGTTATGATGAAAACTCCAGGTGGGAAAGAAACGGCTTAGGATGGGAAGGTGGTTGTCGAACGTGACATGGGTTTCGAGGAGGCCAAACATACACAGATTGTTGTTGGCCACAAATTTTTGGATTTCAAGGAGTTTGGGGTGTTCGTTGCAGCCCCTAATATTCCATATTGCAAGGTTCATATGGAGGGGGTATGGTGTGAAGAGGGGGTAGCGGGTGTAATACCCGTCTCAAGGGCGTCAAATGAGTTAATTAGTTGGAGCGAGTGCTCCTCCTGGCCAGATAAAGGGGTCTTGCCAACAGTTTTCTTACCATTCGGGGGGACCACCTGCCAGGTTGCCTCAGGGTTGGGAGTGAGCACAAGCTGAAGGGATGGGGAAGACATCCCATCAGGGGGTATGAAGAGGATGAAGGGTAGGGGTCATTGGGGTGAGGCGTGGAGTGGGGGTCAGTGGTCAACTGGATTGAATGGGAAGTCTGAATAGATAAGGGAGGGTGCTGAAACGCCGAAGGAGCAGGGCCAGACTGGGTGGTCAAATGAGGGAGGGTCGTGGGGGTAGTAGCCGCTATGGAGGGGGCCTTGGCCCCATTCACAACATTCTGAGCAGGAGAGGAGGTTTTTAGAGTTTTGTTTGGGTGCTCCAACAAGGGTTTAAGGGTTCGTCCGACTCTGGGGGGTCCGGGGTGGACAGAAGGACAGCGGGCAGAGGAATGGCCGAGGAGGCTACAAGAGGAGCAGGAAATAGGTTCCCATTCATAGACTACTTTCTGGACCAGGGATCCGCTGGGGGCGCGAATTTCTATCTCCCTAACCAGCTCAAGATTGAAATCGACCTCGACAAGGATTCTAGCGTAAGAAATTCTAGTCTTAGAGGCCGTAGATTGGTCTGTATGAAGAGGAGAGCCAATTTTTGAGCAGATTTTCCTAAGGCTTGATTGGGACCAAAGGCTTGTATGGAGGCCTGGGAGCTGGATCCAAACGGGAATGCGATTAAGGTCTTTCGGGTTGAAGGAGAAGTCGGGAGACCATTTCTTCAGGACCAGAGGGGATGAATAAAGGAGCCAAGGGCCCTTGTCTAACACTTGCTGTAAGTCCTCCTCTTTATCGAACCGAAATAAGAACCAACCCTCTTCGTGAAGCAGGATTTGTGGGGTAGCTACAAAGCTCCACGCTCTTTTCACATATTCTCTAACAATATTGAAGCTAAATTTTTTACCCCAGATATGTCCAACTAATGCATTTCTCCAATAGTCAATTTCAGGCATTATATCATTCTCTTCAATGGTAACATAAGGACTATCTGAGTCTATTGAGTCATTGCTATCTAATCGTAATGACATACCGCAACTCAATTTCTGTTTAGCCAGAAGCATATCTAAAAAGGAGGGATGAGTATTCTTACCTGGGGGAGCTTTGCCTGATGGGATAGGTCGGGGCGTTCTTTTGGCCCAAGCAGTTCTCCTGTCAATGGTAGCGGAGACACGCGGGCCTATGGGGAGTGGGGGAAAATCTTTCTCAACAGCTCCCGAGTGAATAGGGTCGGTCTTAGCAAGATACTCCTGCAGAGCTGCATCAACTGGAGGGCCAGAGATATCAACAACTAAATCGATTGCGGGAGCGGTAGAAGGCAGGCCCCCATTGGCGTTTTGGACTGCCCCGTTGCTATGAAAGGTAACAACCGGTTGACCACTTGCGTCAAAATCTGTCAAAACCGTAGAAACAACCAAGGGCTGGGCAGAGGCTCCAATCTGCTCTTCGACCACTGAAGTAATTTCATCACTGGTCAATGTTTTGACCATGTGGGGCGGGGGACCTGTTGACCCCAGAATTGGATTTATCGCACTCTGCTCACAGCCAGAGGAAATTTCCACGACACTTGCAACTAGTGGAGAGGCAGCAGTCTGGAGCGCACCAGAGGGGTCTTCAACGCCAGCAGGGAGGGCGAAATCTTCATTTGGCTGGGGAGAGCTCTGGAGCGCGGGGGCATCTTCAACGTCGACAGAGGCCGACTCAACAAGGGGGGGGAGCTTCTTCACCTCCATGGATCTCGCCAACAGGGGAGGAAGCGAGAGCTGGAGACCCGGAAGGGGCAGCACCGACGGGCGGCACTGGCGAGCTCGATGGCGTGGACCTCGTCCCAGGTCGGCGCTTCGGCATCCCGGCAAGGAAGGGGGGGAGCACCGCTGGGCGGCTCTGGGCAGGGGCGTTGAGAAATCCACTGCGACGGCGACTGGAGGAGAACGAAGACGACAAGGAAAAGGGGGGGGGGGGGGAATGAGGGCGCGCGTGGGGCGCGTTCCTCTGTGTCTAACAGGCAGATTTTTTGAAACGGTATTCTAATGCGTTAAGTATGTTTCATGAGTAGAGATCCACATTTCCTTTTTAAGTTCTTTAACTGAGAGTAGAAAATTTAACTAGATGGTAAAATATGATAAGAACTTATATTATTTGTATTTATTATCAGTTCAAGTATTACCATAAAACACGGTTTCACCTTTTGGAGCCTAGGACATGCGATAATGTGAGACGCGTAAATGAAGTAGGTTGTGATTGCATTTAAAGTGATCGATCCACCTGATCTACTACTGGCCAGTATTTTAAAATCTTCTAAGAGAATGTCACTATCAGATTCGATCTAATTAAGTCAAATCAATTTTAGTGGACAAATACTCAGATCTTTCAAGTTATTAGGTCCATTATTATTATCATTTTTTGATGCAAGTTATTGACCCTGTCATTATATATTACTGCATATTCGCGGCGTTTCGTAAATGTACTACTACTATATATTGTACTGCTACTATAAATCTTCTTAAGATGGAAATCCATTGTTGCGTGTGTGTCCTTGATACCACACCCGAAATTCTACCATAGGCTGGCTTACTCGAGCATGTTGGTTCGGGTTTCCTCAATTAAAGGAGTAACCAAAATGGAAAGATTATAAATAGCTAGCTTAAGCTCACACAAGATATTCTAAATGAACACTCTATTTTGCTCTGAATGCGTGCGGCATGCAATTTTCAGTTAGTCAAAGGGACCCAAAAATCCTAATCAAGGATTTAGCTAGTTACACAGCAATCACACTACTTACTAACAGCCTTGCTAGAGTGCAAATCTGTCTATAATCTATGTAATTTGTTTCAAGCGAGTACTAGCAAAATAGGATAGCTATATATAAACTTTTAACGCCACATTGATAATAAAAAATAAAGCAACACGTAAATTGCTAGCTGGACACTATCATATGAAAGGCTGTACAGCATTTCCAGTTTGAATTACGTGCATGCTTAATCAAAACACAGTGCGGTGCATTTTTGTGAAACATGTATGATTTTACTAGGTTAAAGTGACCAAGGAAAGAAAAGACGAAAATTCAAAATAGAACATCCGGTACTTACATGTTAGAATCAAATTCAACTTTGTGAATATTAATAAATAGTGCTTGGGAATGTTAAGATGTTCTTATTCTTAAATTTTTTTTATAGAAGGTTTTCGATGTTTCCGTAGTGAATCTGGACATAAACTTCATGAGCTCATGTTACAGGTAGAAATAATGCTCAACAGTCAACAAGGTGCAGTTAATTAGAGTGGAGATGAGGTACGTCGGTGCCTACCCTTGACTTTGATGGTTTGTTTGTCTGTACCATAATACTGGATTTGATAAAATCATGTGCCGACAGCATAGTGATAGTACGTATAAGTAGTAGTAGTAGTAGTAGTACATAGTATATAATCGATCGATCAGTGTGAAAGATGAATGCATCTGATAGCTTGCAACTCCCTTGTATATTTTTCTAATCTTTTATACATGTACAAATACATTATTAGCACAAGGGTTCATGTCAGAGAACATAATTAATTGGACAGCAAACTTTTGAGTACTAGAAAAGAAAGCAATTATTGAAGCAGTTGGTAGTTATGTTACTAGTGAATTTAATGCACATGGAAGCACTCGCGTGCTAGTTTTTAGCCCAACAGAAGCACAGAAAGAAGCACTATATAAGCTTGTGCTCTGCGCTCTACTTTCTATCATCAGCTAGCTAGCAAAAGAAAAAGCTACTCACTTGTACACACAGTTTTAGCGCGATATATACTGTTCTAATTAAGATGATGGGAGGTGGAACCAGGAAAGGAGTAGGGCTGTTGGCTCTGCTCCTCTGTCTTGCTATCGGGAATGCTGCTGCAAGAAATGCGCCGGTCTGGAATGAGAAGGATGGTGAAGAAGAGAAGTCCTTTCACCAAGGGGTTGGAGGGGAGGTGGAGGTGGTTTTGGTGGGGGAGGAGGTGGTGGATTCGGAGGGGGGCATGGCATTGGTGGTGGAATTGGAAAAGGTGGTGGATTCGGTGGCGGAGTAGGTGGGGGAACCGGTGCTGGTGGTGGTCATGGCATTGGTGGTGGAATTGGCAAAGGTGGTGGAGTAGGTGGAGGTCACGGTAGTGGTGGTGGAGCCGGTGCTGGTGGTGGCATCGGTGGGGGCCATGGCATTGGTGGTGGAATTGGGAAAGGTGGTGGAGGAGGATATGGAAAGGGTGGTGGAGGAGGAATTGGCTATGGGGGTGGCATTGGAAAGGGTGGCGGTGTAGGTGGAGGATACGGAAAGGGCGGTGGTTTGGGAGGTGGGGGAGGTTTTGGAAAGGGTGGTGGAGTTAGTGGTGGCATTGGGAAGGGTGGTGGTTTAGGAGGTGGAATTGGGAAAGGTGATGGTTATGTAGGTGGAATTGGGAAAGGTGGAGGATATGGTGGTAGTACTGGTGGTGGAGGCTATGGAAAGGGGGGTGGTTTAGGAGGCGGAATCGGAAAAGGTGGAGGATATGGTGGTGGTGGTGGCTATGGTAAGGGCGGTGGCTTTGGAGGAGGCATTGGTAAGGGAGGAGGGGTAGGTGGAGGTGCCGGAGGTGGTTATGGAAAAGGTGGAGGAATTGGTGGTGGTTATGGCAAAGGTGGTGGATTTGGAGGAGGAGGTGGTGGTGGGTTCGGTGGTGGGTCCGGAGGTGGTGGTGGAATCGGTGGAGGCTACTAAATAATCTAAAAGTTGCATGCTATATCAAGTTCGTGATGAATTAGGATGCAAGTACGAGAAATATGAATACTAAGATTGTACGTGCATTTTATTTTTATTTATATAAGAGACGTCGATCACATATATATAATATTAATACTGAAGAGAATAAACTTCCAAGAATTTATTATTTCCTTGTATTTCCATTTCTTGATGATCGTGACCACAATATCATGGTTGTGTTGTGTTGTGCTATTCATATATAACTTTATTTTCATTTTATGTACGTACCAAGAATGAATGTGTGACGTTTTGGGGGGAAAATGTCAAAGGATAATTAGAGTGTGATTGTTATTTTGTTTTGTTAGATTCCAAATATTGAGGAAGGGAAAACAAAAAAAGGTCAAGTATACGAGGTGATGAGAAAAACAAAAAAAATCATATTATTAATGCCCTAATATTAAATTAAGGAAATAGAGAATTGTCGCATGCCGAAAGATAATAATTCCAATCAATTTATAATGTTCCAGATTCTACTTCGGATTACTCTTTATTTTATTAGATTTCCATCCCAACTCAGAGGAGAAAAACCTTTCATTTGTCCTAATAAGTTAAAATTCAGGAGTGATAAGAGAAACTAACACAACTCATAACGGAAAAAGAGGGGAATTCTTCCATGCCATTGGACGAACGGGAGCGCATCCATTGGATCACCAGAAGTGAAGATCTGAATCCTTAATCTCTTATTTATCATGAATCCGATTTCATTGTTTCTAATATCCATGTGTTCTGATACTAATATTAGATTAAACCTTCTCATTGGGTGCTTTTGTTAATGCAAAAGATCTTGACCTGAGGCTTTTTTAGAATATTTCCTTGAGTAGATTTTTGTGAGTGAGTGCTTCTATGCTTGTAACTTATAAATTTGTAGAATTCGTTAGATCTAGGAGATGAGGGGTGATACATGTAACATAGTTTTTTCATTAGAGGATCGAAAAATATAGTTGAAATCGAGGACTCACTCTCTGGATGCGGATCCTGTGACAGACATGATATACCTGAGAACTTGACGGACTCCATACCCACCGTCAGTTATTTTTATGAAAACGAATGGTTAAGATTAAGTTAAAATATTAAAACTCTCAAGCGACTCTTTCTATTCTAAAACTCTATATTGCTCAATCTTGAATGCTCTTGGCTTTTTCAGCACCATACTTCTCCTGCAATTTAGCGAGCTCCTCTTCCTAACTCTTAAGATCGAACTTCTTGTTCATCTTGTTAGGTTGATAGTAGAGCACAATCAGACACCTATTAGTGATAATGAACCCAGAGAGATTGTGGACGGCGGTGTCGACCTTCTTGTTCATCTTATTATTTTTTTGAAGAAAATTGTGACCATATATTATAACACGTAGCAAGCACAAGGGTAACCTTCATGTCATGCTAGCTCAAAATCTAGCTTACAAGCCATACTAATATTAGGGGGAACATGCTCCCCCAACCACACCTGATTAGTTTCAAATAGAGTATTCCCCAGGTTACATATAATCTTGGTCAGATAATTATCATACAAATGGGTATCACTTCTAATAATACTAGTGAAAGAAGAAAGTGATCCTCTCACCCTGACAATATCATCCCAACTGGCATTGGGTCTTCTGATGTCTCCCATATTGAGGATGTCCTCGAAATATTTTTCAACTGATTCAATGCAAATGCTATGGCTACCCACCGAGATAGCAAGCTCCATGGCAATTCTTTTTGCTTTGATATCAGCAAACTGCACACTACTGGTGCTGGCAATTCTTCGATTGAAAACAACACTAGGCAAACCGCGATCATCTCGTATGAGACCAGCTATGATCCGGTCCCCATAACGACTAGCAAGCATACCCGTACAAATACTATGATACCCAAACGGAGGGGGATGCCAAATCCTGGGAGAAAAGAGATGGGAGGAGACTTTCATCACCGAGAGGTAAGCTTCAGTAAAGGAATTGTTTACCTCGACTTCTTTCCACCAAGAAAGCTCTGGATTATGCTTAACTTTGTTCCTCGACGCATATATGACCCAAAGCTTGTTAGCTATAAGGGATAGCTTCTTCACACTCCACACCTCAGCCATCCGAAAGAACCAGTCCAACATTCCCTCCACATTATTAGGAATATCCTTCACTTCCACCAGGCCCCTCCATATGTCTCTAACAGCACAACAATAAAAGAAACAATGAGCCAAGTCATCCTTGTCCCCACAGAAGAAACACTTGGTATCACCCCCAATCCGTCTAGCCAGATTATCCTGGCAAGGGATAATATTCCCCAAGAACTTCCAGAGATTAAGTTTAACTCTAGGGCAACAGATAGAGCTAGTTAACTTCTTCCCAATCATACCGATGGAGAGTGGAGGATTGGAGGAGCTTTCCACCCCTGATTCTTTACCAGAGCGAGATAGGCTGATTTGACGGAGAATTTGTTATCTTTGGAAAGGACCCAGATCCACTGATTGGAACTACCCAAGTCAAGAGAATTAGGAGACTGAAACTGATCCCCCATCGAAGGTAGGGGCGAGCTCCCTCTCTGAGCAAAACCAAGACCGAGGAGATGGATTTCCATATGGGGCTACCTTTATTTGAAGGGATGCAATCACAAATATTGTTGTCAGGGTAATAGAGATGTTTCATAACTTGAGCTACTAACGACCCCGGGCAAGAAAGCAATCTCCACAGCTGTTTAACCAAAAGAGCTTTATTGAAGTTATCCACTTCTCTGAAACCAAGGCCACCTTGGTCCAGAGGATCACAAACCTTAGACCATTTGGTCCAGTGGAGGGCTCTTTTATCAACTTTCCCACTCCACCAGAAGGAGGAGAAAGCTGAATTGAGTTTCGCAATAATGCCCTTGGGAAGAGCAAAGAGGGACATGGTATAGTTGGGTATATACTGGAGAACACTAGACACCATGACGGATCTAGCTGCTTGAGCCATAGGTTTAGTCCAACTGGAAACCCTTTTGTGAACAGATTCGATAAGATAGGTAAAAAGATCATGCTTTCTCCTACCTATCTTGAGGGGAAGGCCCAGGTATTTGGAGAAACAAGGTACCTCTTGGACATTCAGGAGATTAGAGAGATTGTCTTTAATGGGGAGGGATAATCTTTTGCTGAACACCAATTCAGATTTGAGATGGTTTATTTTGTGGCCGGAGGCTTGAAGAAATTTTGTGAGGATATGGTTCAAGCGAGAAATGTTGGTGGGATTGGCTTTTCCAAAAAGGAGGAGATCATCAGCGAAAGCTAGATGAGAATGGACGGACAGAGGGGGGAAAGCTTGATCCCCTGAAAATCTCCCATAAACTCTGACTTATTTAGGAAACTAGACAAGGCTTCCTGAGCCAAAATGAATAGGAAGGGAGAAAGAGGATCTCCTTGTCTAATGCCCCTAGATTGCTCAAAAGAGTTACCTGGTTTGCCGTTGATGAGGATAGCACATCTGACTGAGCGGACACAGTTCATAACTGGAATACTCCAATGGGAAGGGAAACCCATGGAAAAGAGGACATCATGGAGGAAGCTCCACTCTAATCTGTCATACGCCTTGCTGAAGTCCAACTTAAGAGCAAAGAAACCATTCTTAACAGCTTGGTTTCTCTCTAAAAAGTGTTGAAGCTCACCTGCTAGAATGATATTGTCGGTAATAAGCCTTCCCACTAGTAGAAAAAACATTATATACCACGGTTATTTTGCTTATATACCACGGTTAAAAACCGTGGTATTTGCGGCCGTCGTAAATGCCAAAATATTATATACCACGGTTCAAAACCGTGGTTTTAAATGAAGATAAAAACCACGGTTCTATAAACCGTCATTTATAGTGAGTAATATATGACGGTTATTCTAAAAACCGTGGTATATAATGTAAAAAAAAACACGGTTATAAACCACGGTTTGTAGGGCAACCGTCATTTATAGTACATGCCGGAGAGAATAAACCACGGTTTTTGGGGAACCGTGGTATATAACCGTCACGCCGAAGAGAATAAACCACGGTTATTCTAAAAACCGTGGTATATAAGGTGAAAAAAACAACGAATAAACCACGGTTATAAAAACCGTGGTTTATAGTCCATGAATTTTTCAAATCTTCGCCTTCAATCTGGAAATCTCAACAGAGCGCATATACAAGACAATGAAGATGCCAGATTATGTATGTTCCTTGTTTGCGAATTAAGGTTGCAAAATCGTGAGTGAAGAATGGAGGCGCAGTATGCTCCTTGTTCGCCGGTGGGTTCCAAAATTACTGTGAGGTTGAAGAAAATGGATGCGGCGTAGAGCATGTTCGTTGTTCGCCGGCTGGGGTTGCAAAAATTACAATGAGTGAACATGAGGATGAGACGCAGAGCACGTTCCTTGTTCGCCAGTGTGGGTTACAAAAATTACCATGAAAACAAGATAATGAGAGAGGTAGGAGCATGTTTCTTGTTCGCCAGTATGGGTAGCAAATTTACAGTGCGGTTGATATGGCATAGAGCATGTTCCTTATTCACTAGTATGGTTTACGAAATTACCAGGAGGTTGAAGAGATGTCGTAGAGCATGTTCCATGTTCGCGGCGTGGGTTGTAAAAATTACCGGGAGGTGAAGAGAATGAGGAAGAGGCGTGTTCAATCCTTGTTCGCCAGTGTGGGTTGCAATTACAGTAAGAGAAATATATAGAGAATAAGAGAGCCGCATTAATTTGGGCCGAAAATTAAAATTCCCGCTCAGACTATATACCACGGTTCTCCAAAAACCGTGGTTTATTCTCTCGAGAGTGACGGTTATATACCACGGTTCTTTAAAAACCGTGGTTTATTCTCTCCGGCGTGACGGTTATATACCACGGTTCTATAAAAACCGTGGTATAGTATGAGCGGGAATTTTAATTTTCGGCCCAAATTAACGCGGCTCTCTTTGTTTACTTATAAACCACGGTTTGTAGGGCAACCGTCATTTATAGTACATTCCGAAGAGAAGAGCCGCGTTAATTTGGGCCAAAAATTAAAATTCCCGCTCAGACTATATACCACGGTTCTCCAAAAACCATGGTTTATTCTCTCCGGTGTGACGGCTATATACCACGGTTCTTAAAGAACCGTGGTTTATTCTCTCCGGCGTGACGGTTATATACCACGGTTCTCCAAAAACCGTGGTTTTATTCTCTCCGGCGTGATGGTTATATACCACGGTTCTCCAAAAACCGTGGTTTATTCTCTCTGGCATGTACTATAAATGACGGTTGCCCTACAAACCGTGGTTTATAAATAAACTATATACCACGGTTCTCCAAAAACCGTGGTTTATTCTCTGGCGTGTACTATAAATGACGGTTTCCCTAGAAACCGTGGTTTATAATCTTTAAACCACGGTTTTTCATTTAACCGTGGTTTAAGTGTCGTCATTTAAAATGTTTTTCTACTAGTGTCCCTTCACAAACCCAGATTGATTATGAGAGATAAGATGCGGTAGAATATGTTGAACCCTATTAGCCAAGGTCTTGGAAGCAATCTTATACGCAAAGTTGCAAAGAGCAATTGGTCTGAATTTATCAATCTCTGTCGCCCCCGCAATCTTAGGGATAAGAGTGATAAAATACTCATTTAAGGAATCAGGGAGGGGCTGGCCTCTAAGAATAGGCATGACTGCATCAATAATTTGGTCCCCAATGATATGCCAGAAGGTGATAAAGAATTTACCATTGAATCCATCCGGCCCAGGAGCTTTGTTGGCTCCTAATTGTTTTACAGCAAAAATGATTTCCTCTCTAGTATACGGTCTGCTCAGTTCAGAGATAAAACTACCATTTAGTCTGCCTTCCACCGCTCCCAATAGGTCCCTATCCACCTGGGGATGGGAGGAGAAAATAGGTTTTGGAAATACTCTCTAGCAATGGATTCTATTCTCTGCCAAGAGTACTGCATAGTATTCCCAGTATCCAGGAGACCAAAGATCTCTTTGGATCTTTTATTAGAGGAAGCCCTAGCATGGAAATACCCCGTATTCTTATCTCCTTCCTTAATCCACCTATCTCTGGATCGTTGCTTCCACCATATTTCCTCCCGGAAAGAGAGTAACTCAATTTCCAAAAGGAGCCTCTTTCTATTATTGATTGCTCCCAATGAGCTATCACTAATAGAAATCTTACCCAGCTCATTCTTCTTATTTATGATCTTCCATTTAATCTTGGAAATAGACCACCCCTTCCATTCACTTAGTTTCCGAGCACATAATTCCAGAGAAGTAGTGACGTTAGGATAATTGTTGCTCCAGACATCAGTAACTATCTCAGCACACTTGGGATCCAAACACCAACCGTTTTCAAATCTGAACACTTTTGCCGGAACTTTATGGATACCAAAGAACCTGATTAGAAGAGGGCAGTGGTCTGAGTCTTCCCGGGGTAGATGTTCCACTGAAATATTTGGGAAGGCCTGTAGCCCTGCAGAGGAGCAAAACACTCTGTCCAATCGACTGTGAGAATGGAAGCCCCCCTCCTGGCAATTGGTATAAGTAGAGCTCTCTCCAAAAAACCCGATATCATGGAGATCACATTCAGAAATGGCCTCTCTGAACGGAGCCATATGAACATCTTGCCTGATTCTACCCCCGATCTTCTCTGAGGCATGCAGAATCTGATTAAAATCCCCGGCTATCACCCAGGGCAAGCTAACTTGTTTACCAAGAATCCGGAGTAGTTTCCAAGACAAATGCTTAAGAGACCAATTGGACCACCCGTAAAACCCGGTAAAGACAAAATGGAGATCACCCGACAAAGACATACTTGCAGACATATGATGCCTAGATTGAGAGATCATCGAACATCCTAGGGAACTTTTCCACATAAGGCAAAGGCCTCCACTCCTTCCTCTGCTTGAGACCGCTAGCCCGATATACAAAGGGAACATCCCAAAGAATACCTCCATATCACTATCAGACTTATGGGTCTCACTAAGGAATATGATATCCGGGTTGAGTTTAAGGACCAACCGCTTAACCCAATAGACCGCCTTGGATTTGCCTAACCCCCTACAATTGAGAGATAAACAGCTCATCTGAAGGAGAACTGCAGGAAGACCTCGAAAATCTGTGATAACCCAACACCACCCTCTGCTCACAATCACACAAAACAGCCACACTTCAGACAAGCAGTCCAAGACGAAATACCAATACCCAACCCCCTGGACAGACAGCGCAAAGCCTTGATCAAGGCTACAAACCCAATATCAGATGACCACACTGAACCCTTAGCAGGAGAAGAAAAAACCTGCTAACGCAAACACCCACTCGGATCAGGAGGGATTTCACATACGACTACCAAACCAATCACAACCCAATCGTACAAAACCCTTTAGAAGCAGGAGCAGCCAACTAGACAATAAGAATCGAAAACCAACACAGACCGGCAACTCTGGGCTAGAGCAAATCAGAGAACCACCAAACAGACCAAATCGACCCGCTCCTGCACTACACGCCAGAGATAGTCAAGTAGAAATTCCAAAAACCGGCGGCCCAGCCCTCGCCTGGAGGCTGCGAACTCCATTGGACAACAACTAGTCGAAACCCCTGAATTACTAACACACCGACCTAGAGCAAGCCTGAAAACACACCACAAACCTAGATCTGGTCGACGGACTTGATCTGGACAACCGACGCCCAATGACCGAGAAAGGAACAAACCGGGACACAAACACCACCCGAGGCCAAGGAGTCTGAAGAAGCCGACGAGACCCACCTTGAATTCTACTATGCTAGCAGACAGAACGGACCTCCGTTGACGACCAAAAAGGGTACACTCCGAGAGCGCTGAATAACAACGAGAAATGAGCTGAAGAGGAAATCTCTGGACCCTGAAGAGAACTAGGGGAACTCGACGTCGATGACTGGATAAAGGCACCCACTGGAGGCGGAGCCAATCTCTCTGTAAGAACAGAAGAGAAAAGGAGGGCGGTGAAGCGCCTCTGAAATCGCCTCCTTGAGAGGACGATACGTGAACTGGTGAATCGGAGGAGAAAACTCAACCGAGAACTGTAGCCTTTCCAAGACCTAGCCACCTGGGAAGCGAGATCGAAGATGGACAGAGGATAGGAACCCTGGAGAAGAAGCTCTTCACTGGGTAGAATCTCGTTGAAGATCAACCGAGAACAAAGAGAACGAAGAAAATCGCCTCTGAATCGCCTGGGAAGCGATATTTCCGGCGCGTGGAACGCGTTCCGTTTTTTTTTAAAAAAGGACGTATACCTGTCGACCAATTCTGATGTTCTTGTTCATCTTATTAGGTTATGAAACTCTTTCTTCTTCTTTGCACCGATGGAACTAGGCATCAATGCACCTATCTAAGTTTCCCAGCCTGCTAGCAGGCAGTGATTTCAGGAATCAAAAGTCGTAGATTATGAACCGAAGAGAGGGAAGAAGTTTAGAATTTGTAATCATCGACACGACACAATTGGACACCAAGGTGATAGATTGTGAACCGAAGAGGGACAAAATCACTCCCATAGGTAAATCCCCAAGTTCTCTGTTATTCTTTCCCAATATCCCAACCTTAACTTGCGTTATTAGGTCCCGAAATAAAAAGCTTACGGTCTTTGGATTCAATAGAGGGAGAGAAGATTGGAGGTTGACAAACTACCCACATTACTGGTTGAGAAACTACTTCAATTGGAGTTTGAATATGTCTTAGCTATGTCTAAACTATTATCAAGTGGTGAGCGACTACCCACACTACCGATTTGGTTGAACCACCACCTTGGTATTTGCAAGAAAAAGGTATTTATTTTGTTTTTTTATCATATCATCAATTAGATTTAAAAGGAAGGTGCTCTTATCTATTTGCATACTTGGTGAATGCTGAAAGCTCAGAATGTCTCAAGGTACTATGATCCTAATTGGCAGGTCTCGTGTCACCAGCATCTCAGTTAATTGATCCTCTTAATCCTTTGTGAAGTTATTACTTGTTTGTTGGCTTGGTTGGTCTAGTCATTGATAATAAAATTTGGATAGTATTTTGGTTTTTGCTGAAAATGTGTAAATTGTTGATCAAGCTTTCAATGGTTGATTGGTGTAGGTTCAATTTGTGTGTTGGGGGGGGGGGGGGGGAGACACACAAGATATGGATATCCGGTTGGCCCAAATAAGAAAGTGTTGAACTATTCATACTACAAATATGTGGTCTACCTACAACTACAGTTAACAAATCTTGTACTACTCTTTAATTAGTAAAGACGACTGATCATATGATGAACTGTGCGTACAGTCAAAAGTGCTCATATTAAAATGTCGAGAGCTCCAAGAATGAGAGTCGTATCCCACCGCCTCTCTTGCTTTTCCGATCATTTAACCTAGCGCTTGAAGTTTAGCCTACTGTAGTTGGTAGACACATCTCGTGTCCGCCTCGCCTTAGGTCTTTTTTCCTTTCGGTTTGCATTCAATCCCTGCCGTGAAGCATGGAAATTCCGTCGGGGAAGACAAGCACGATTGTTGAGAAATTTGAGGAGGCGCATCAAGTAACCAAGAAGGCTCGCAATTCGGGCGAGTTTCGGGAGGCTGAAGAGGCGAATCAACAGATGATAGTTGGTGATACTGTCATGACATTTAAAGAAGCAATAGCTGGGGATGGCGCAGGGGCTAGATCCCAGGAAACTGAAGATTTGTACGATGGTATCTCTGATGACGATGCGGATGAGATGGACGAGGAAGATCCAAAATGCCCGTCAATCTGCCTAACTAAGGAACAAAAGTTCAAATTCAGGCTTCCCTGGAGAAATGCGCTTATTGTGAAGCTTCTGGGTAAATCCCTTCCAATGCATATTCTTTTCGATAGACTAAAAGCTAGATGGAATCTACAAGGAGAATTTTTCATGGACGACCTCTCGAACGGCTTCTTCAAGGTCACGTTCAATAATCAAGAGGACCTTAACTTTGTCTTGACGGAAGGTCCTTGGCCTGTTATGGATCATTATCTGTCAATTAGGAGGTGGCGCCCAAATTTCAATCCCAACACTGAGGCTTTATCTTCTCTGGAGGTTTTGGTTAGGTTTCCATATTTACCTAACGAATACTATAACGAAGAGTTTCTCTCTTTGGTTGGGGCGAAAGTTGGAAAGGTGAAGAAAATTGATCTGTCACCTTCTCTGTTCGGGAAGTCTCGGCTTGCTAGGGTTGCAATAGAAGTTGATCTCACGAAGCCTCTGTTGGCTAAGTATAAATTCCGGCGTCGAATCATGAAGGTGGAGTATGAGGGTCTGCATATGGTTTGCTTCAAATGCGGCTGCTATGGCCACAAGATTGAGTCGTGCCCGTTTCAGGAAGGGGATGGGCAAGTCCGCCAAGAGGAGGGCGTTAAATTGGTCAATGAAAATAATGTTTCTCAAGTCAACCATATTGTCGAGGAGTACGGCGATTGGATGGTTCCCAAGAAAAGGAACTTATCTCGGAGGCCCCAAAAACCGGTCCCAAATAAAGAGAACCCCAAGAAACGCGACGTTTTTACTAAACCTAGTTTCAATGTGCTTGAGGTAGAGGATGAGACACAATCTGGTGCAAAGGCGAAGCCGTCGAAAGAGCAGCGGGATTTTTCGGGTCCGCAAGAGGCGATTCGTATCGAGGATTCTCAGATGCTTGCTCACGCCCCAAATCAATCAAATGGTGGTATTCATCCGCCTAGTTCGAATTCCAGAGCTTTAGTGGTTGGGGGAAGCAAATCTGGGACAAGAATCGAGTCGGGTTTAGGCAATTCTTCGACTTCACCCCCCATGGAGACTACCCAAAAAGGAAATGTTCTGCCAGTTGGGGAAGAGGGATCAGTAGCTTTGCCGCTTATTGATGGTAGTGGCAGCCTGGGGCCGGTTCCTGCAGCAACCACAAGCCAGAATCGGGTTTCAGTCCAGAAGGCGGCTTCTCGACGAAACAAAGGTCCACGGTTGAGTGGTGTTGGTACGTGACCCTTTCATTGTTTTTTCATTTATGTTAAACAATTTCATTTTGTGGAATGTGAGGGGTGCGCTAAAGGCGAATTTCCATAGAGCTATGAGAGAGTTAATTAGAACTCATAACCCGAGTTTGTTTGTTGTTGTGGAGCCTCGAATCAGTGGTAATGTCGCTGATGCTGTGTGTGGAAAATTAGGGTTTGATAATTCCTTCCGTGTTGATGCCTCTGGTTTTAGTGGTGGAATTTGGGTCCTCTGGAAGAATTGCATTAGTGTTAAGATTTTAGGAAGTGATACTCAATTTGTTCACTGTGAGATTAGGGCGGGGGACACTTTTCTGTTTACTGCGGTCTATGGTAGACCTGTTGCTAGCATTAGAGATCAGCTTTGGTTAGCCCTGAACACTATCCAGCCTAGGGATGACATTGCTTGGTTATTTGGTGGCGATTTCAACGCTACCCTTTTCCCTTCTGACAGAAACCGCTCTAATCGGAAAAATTTTGGAATTGATAGGAAGTTTTCTAGTTGGTTTCATGGGAGGGGCCTTCTTGATATTCATACAGTTGGTAATCAATTCTCTTGGTCTAATGGTAAAGCCTGCGCCAAACTTGATAGGGTTGTGAGCACGGTTGAATTAAATAAACTGTTTCCTGAAGCTTTTGTTGATATCCTCCCTAGATTTGCTTCTGATCATAGTCCTCTTTTGTTTGTTTTTCGCCCTAAACCTCCTTCTGGTTATAATCAGAGACCGTTTAAATACTTGGCAGCTTGGGATTCTCATCCTGAGTTTTATAAAACTGTTATGGCTAATTGGAATGTAAATTCTGATCTGAGTGAGTCTATCAATCTCCTTGGCTGTCATTTAAGTAATTGGAACAGGGAGGTGTTTGGCCATATTACTTTAAATAAAAAGAGGCTCATGGCTAGGATCAAGGGTATTCAGCGTGCCATTGACTCTGGCAGAGGGAACCACCTGGTTGGTCTTGAATCTAAATTGACAAAGGAGCTTGATTTGTGGTTGCAGAGGGAGGAGACTATGTGGAAACAGAAATCTAGGGACCAATGGGTGCGCCTGGGTGATAGAAACACCAAGTACTTTCATACTAGAACCAAGCTTAGAAGAAACCACAATAGAATTTCAAAACTCTTAAACTCTGATGGTGAATGGATTTCTGATGAATCTGAGCTTAAGCATCTTTTGGTCTCTTATTTTGTGGATCTTTTCAGTGCGGAGCAGAATCATGCAAGGATTAACTTAGGCAATGATTTTAGTCCCCTTGATCAGGAGAGTTTTAACATTTTAGCTAGACAAGTTGATTGTGATGAAATCAAGAAAGCTGTTAGTAGCATGAGTGCTTTTAAAGCTCCTGGTAAGGACGGGTTCCCAGTTGCTTTCTATAAGAAATTTTGAGTTTAGTTGAGCCTAGTGTGCTGGGGTTTATCAGGGAGAGCTTTAGAACCCATCAGATTGACCCTAGGATTAACCAAACTATTATCACCCTTATTCCTAAGGTGGACCATCCCACTTCTGTAAATCAGTTTAGGCCCATCTCCCTCTGCCAAGTGCAGTATAAGATTCTCACAAAAGTTATTTCTAACAGGTTAAAGCCTTTTATGTCTCAATGGATTTCAGATAGCCAAAGTAGCTTTGTTCCTGGAAGGAACATTTCTGAAAATGTTATTTTGGTTCAGGAAGTCTTGCATTTCATGCAGAATACCAAAGCTGTGGATGGATGTTTAGCCATGAAAATAGACCTAACCAAAGCATATGATAGATTATCTTGGTCTTTCATTAATGAAACTCTTTTATTTGTTGGTATTCCTGACAGTTTAAGACTGCTTATTATGAACTGTATTTCCTCAGTTACTTTTCAGATTTCATGGTTTGGTTCCCTTTCTGAGTCCTTTTCTGCGGGGAGGGGAATCAGGCAAGGGGACCCCTTGTCCCCCTATATTTTTGTCTTATGTATGGAGCGGCTGTCTCAGGTCATTTGTAATAGTGTCCGTAGGAAGGAATGGAAACCTGTTACATTGGGGAAAAAGGGGATTGCTATCTCACATTGTTTCTTTGCGGACGACTTAGTCCTGTTTGGAAGAGCTACTCCCAATCACGTCAGGATAATGTGTGCATGTTTAAATGATTTTTGCAAAGCCTCCGGGCAAGCTGTAAGTTTAGAAAAATCTTCAATCTTGCTGTCCAAGAACCTTAGTCCTGAAAGGGCTAGAATTTTGGGTATGGAATCAGGTATGCCAATCACTAAGAAGTTTGGTAAGTATCTAGGAGTTTTTCTTAAGCATGACAAAAATAGTGATCTGAACCATGAAGAATTACTCTCTAAAATCAGGAAAAGACTAGCTGGTTGGAAGTGTAATAGTCTTTCTATGGTTGGAAGACTTTGCTTAGTTAAAAGTTGTTTATCTTCCATTCCAATTTATATTATGCAATGTCAACTGATCCCAAATAGAATCTGTGAGAAAATAGATAAGTTATGTCGGGATTTCTTGTGGGGTCATAATGAGGATATTAGAAGACTGCATGATGTTGGCTGGGATACCATCTGTAAATCAAAATCTGATGGTGGTTTAGGTATCAGGAAAGCCAAGCTCATGAACTACGCTTGCTTTGGCAAAAATATCTGGAATCTAGTCAGCAAGGGTCATAGTTTCTGTAAAGAGGTTCTCCTCAGGAAGTATCCAAACCCTAAGTCTAGTAGAGGTTCGGTCAATTGGAAAAATATACAAAGCTGTGCAAATCTGGTGCAGGGTGGTCTCGGTTGGTCTGTGAGTAATGGTAAACTTATTAAATTCTAGCTTGACTCCTGGGTTGATAACCAGAATCTTCTAGAGTGTGCTATTTGTGATGTTCCTAACCAGCTTTTGCAGATGTCTGTTGCTGATTACTGGTCTGGTGATACAGGGTGGTTGTGGGACAGGTTTGATAAGTATCTTCCTACAGATCTTTTAAACTCCATTAATGGCTTTACTATTTTTTCTGACTATGAGAATGATTATATTCATTGGAGGTTAGAAAACAATGGTTGTTATAGTGTAAGTTCAGCTTATCGTTTTTTGTCTAAGCAGAACTTGAACTGTAATGCGTCCAAATCGGGGAATAACAGTGCAAGTTTTTTTAGCTGTATTTGGCGTTTGCAGATTCAGGAGAGAATCAAGCTTTTATTGTGGAAAGTATGCCATAACAAACTCATGACCAACTCAAGAAGAGTAATGATAGGTTTGACCTTGGATGCTTCGTGTCATTATTGTGGGAAGCATGAGTCGGTCTTACATATCCTTCGTGACTGTCACATTGCGAAGAGGATATAGGACAGAATTCTCCCCCAAGCTAGCTGTTCTTCCTTTTATGGTAAGGATTTGATGTCCTGGTTATCAGACAATATAATTCGGTCATGTAGTTTCCTTATGAAAGGGAGTAACTCTGTTATTTTCTCTACAATCTGCTACAATCTTTGGATTTGGAGGAACAGGAAAATTTTTCAGAATTTGAATGATATTTTCATCCCTTTTAGACCGGTTGTTCTTGCTGTCTCCCATCAGACTAATACAAGGCGAATGGAGGATCCGATCTTCCCGGTGCAGTCACAGGTTATTGGTAATAATCGGCCCCAGGGGAGGAGGTGCTGGATCCCCCCTGAGGAAGGTCATTTTAAAATCAATATTGATGGAGCTTTCCATTTGAATGCAGGCAATGGGCGGCTGGGGGGATCGTTAGAGACCATAAGGGTAGATGGGTTGCTGGCTTCATCAAGTCCTTTGGAAGAAGAAGCATCCTGCACTCTAAAGCCTTGGCCCTTCAGACAGCAATTAAATTCGCAAGGGAGAAGAAGTTAGAGCACGTTACCATCTGCTCAGATTCATCATTGCTGGTTGATTATTTCCACAACTGCCCTGATCACGTGCCGATTCGTCCTATTATTATGGAGTGTCATAATTTGTTGTACCCTGATTGGGATCTAAAAGTTGTATTCAATTCTAGGCTCTCAAATAGAATAGCAGATAGTTTAGCAAAGCTTGGGATTCACAGATCCCATGGTATGTACGAGCTGTTGTCTCCTCATTCCTGCATTTTGCATATGCTGGAAGATGAACAATGTTCTTAGTACTGAAATAAATGAGGTCCGCCCTCCCTCTTTCTGACCAAAAAAATATGTGGTCTACTTTTTGAACAAGAAAACAATATCCTTGCTGGATAAATTGAGAAAAAATCATATCCATATCAAAAGAAAAGTGAAAAGATTTCAAAGAGAAAAAAAAATGAAAGCTATTGAAGAGATGAATATTTGATCACTTGTGATAGTATATAGTAGGAGAGGCAATTTCAACCAACCTGTTTGACCAACATGAACCCGACACGAAGTTAGTGGGTTTGGGTTTTAAAATTTGACACAATTAAATAAATTGGTCAACCAGAAACTCGTTTAATAACAGTGTCGGGTTTGGGTTTAACATATGTAACCCGCTAACCCGTTTAAGTAATTTATATTAAATGAATATATATGTTATAAAATAAAGATTAATTACTTTTATCAAATTTTAATATAAATAAGATATACAAATATTAAAAATTAAGTATTTTAATTCGAAGTAAAGTTAATAATATCATAGAATGACAAAACTAATGTTAATTAGTCAAATTATTTTCTTATATATAACTGAACAAGTTAGGTTTGAGTTTAATATTTATGGATTTGAGTTTCAAATTTGGACACGATTAATTAATTGGGTTGGACGGGTCAACCCGTTTAATAAACGGGTTGGGTTTGGGTTTCATATTTGGACACGATTAATTAAATGGGTTGGGTTGGGTCAACCAGTTTAATAAACGGGTCGGATTTGGGTTTAGCCTAACACGATCCGCGAACCCGTTTTGACACCCCTAGTATATAGTCTCTCTCATCCTTCTATTTTGACCGTTTTATGTTGTTGCAGTACTAATGTTTGCTTCAACACATTATGTTGAGTTGAGTTTTTCGCAAACAAAGGAAGAAACGAAAGCGAAAAATCTTGAATATTAGTGGCACATATTTTTTTAGTAGAATACAATGTGCTGGAACACAAAATGTCATATTTTACGTATTGATGCTATTATATGCTTCTGTCTAAATTCATCAAAAAAATTGTATTTTGTTTGCATTAGTTTTCCGTATCGATGATCTTCCTTTTTTTTACAGTTCGTATCCATCTCCATCTATAACCGACTCTAAAAACCAATTTTTTGCTTTCAAGGGTTTATCAATCAATCCAGTTTTGTAAGCTAATAAATGGTAAAAAGATATTTTTATACACAACAATTTGATAAGAATGATCAAATGAAAAGATATATAATAGTTAGTGTCATCTTTTTTTAAATAGTTATAGAGACGATTATAGAAGGTTGTGTACACGTTTAAAAAATCATCAGTGGAAACATTTATAATTATCATGGATACCTAAAACCAAGGTTAAATGAATACGTAAAATTGACTCTAACAACTCAGTTTATCATTTCCAAACGGTTATAGACTTCACCTTTATCAATCAATCAAGCTCTGTAAACTGAGTATTCTTATACACAATGATTCAATAAGAACTAATCGAAAAGATATATAACAACATGGGTCATATTTTCTATAATAGTGATGGAAATGATTATAGAAGGTTGTGTACATGTTTCTAAACATAAGTGGAAACGCTTATAAATTATCGTTGATACGTAAAAATCAAGGTTAAATGAATATGTAAAATCGACTTCAACAACTCAGTTTATCGTTTCCGAACGTTTATATCCTTTACGTTTGTCAATCAGTTAAGCTCTGTAGACTAAATATTCTTATTCCCAATGATTCGATGAGAACGGCCAAGGGAAAAGTTATATGACAGTTGGTGTCATCTTTTCTATAATAATGATTGAAACAATTATAGAAGGTTGTGTATATATTTCTAATTATCAGTGGAAACGTTTATAAATTATCATGGTGACATTATAATGTATATAACCAGTTAAAAAGATTACCCTACACCACACACCCTAAAAACCACCCTATGCGAGTTAAAACGTCGAAACTTATTTTAGGGTTTGTAGTGAAGGGTTTAGGTCTCACAAACCCTTAAAATCAGCTGAGTCAGTAGCGACATTATAAAGTACGAGTTAAAAATATTACCCTACACTACACCACACACCCTAAAAACCTTATGAGAGTTTAAAACGATGAGGCTTATTGTAAGGTTTATCACTGTGTTCCATAAACTCATAATTGGCTCTAGACTTATTTTTTATCGTTTCCAAGTGTTCATACCCTTCAGGTTTATCAACCAAGCTCTGTATAATAATAAATGTTATGAAATATTCTTATATACTATGATTCGAAAAGAACAAACAAAAGATATGATATATAACAGCTAGTGACATCTTTTCTATAATAGTGATGGATATGGTTATAGAAGGTTGTGTACATATTTCTAGTTGTCACTTAAAATGTTTAAAAATTATCATGGATACGTAAAAAGCCAAGGTTAATGATATATTTAGGGTTTATAGTGGATGGTTTAATGCCAGTCTTTAAGCACTATGAAAAATAGTTGAATACCATTTCCATTGTTTTACAAATTTTATTTGATGCTTATTAAGAAAAAAATCCATGAAAAATTAGTTGAAATACTAAATGAAAAAATGTAAACTATACAAATATGTTCCTCAAAGAGAAAAAAATATAAACTGTAAGAATTCAATGAAGTTTTTCCATGCTGAGTTGAATCTTTCTATTTTGTTTTTTTTTGCTTGGTTTGCTCAAATTCAACTCCAGATTGCTTTGCGATCTAGACCTCTATCTAACAATTTTCTTTCACCTTCGGAGTGTGAATTGCTACTGCAGAGTTGCTAGATTGAATTATGACATATAAAGTTCACAAGATTTTGTAAAATGATCCACAATCCCCAATATAAGTGAACTCCAACTTTTCCCATGAATTTTTATCATTAGGATCATACGAGAAGCATTCAGTGGACCAACTAATCAAATGAATCACAATACAATACAATAAAAAATAAAACATATCTTACCATTTATTATTAGTTTGAATAGGATTAGGATCCTAGCATCCATTAGATAGATATTACCATTAGTATTTATTGTAAGTTTGAATAACATTTAATGATAGTTTAAATAGGATTAGAATTTTGACTAGTATGTTAGTATAAATAAAGGTTGGGGTTGTAAGCAACACATGAATGAATTGAATATATTTTAGCTTCTTTGAGAGGATATTGGCCAATTCGATGAAGTTAATTAGTAATGTTGGGCTTGATCCTATTCCTATCAAATATGGACAATCTAGATTCAATCCGCCACGATTTCATGTATTGATTTCCTTGGTGATTTCATTATACATTCGCTATTCTCCATCACGAAAACTTACAAACACGATTTCATGTTTTAATAGATTAGGAAGCTCGTTTACGAAAAAAAAAAGGGAAATTTCACCAAATACCATTGAGTTTTTGCTTAATTCACGATATACCACTGTGTTTTTAAAATTACACAGGATAACATTGAGTTTTTATTATTTCACCAGATAACACTCTGTACCATATTCTGTTAACTTCTTTGTTATTTTTCCTGGAAAATGACAAAATACTCATGTTATTAATTGCCTCACAATGAACTGTCATATTGATAAATAAGATACCACCTTAATTTAACTAATAATAGGGTAGTTTAGTCTTTTTTTCTAGGGATATTAACGGAAAAGTTAACGAAATATGTGATAGAGTGTTATCTGGTGAAATAAGTAAAAACTCGGTGTTATCCTGTGTAATTTTAGAAACACGGTGGTATATCATGATTTAAGCAAAAACTCAGTGGTATTTAGTGAAATTTCCCAAAAAAAAAATAGATTAGGAGCACTCACCATCAAGTCCTATGATCGATCGATACCCAATAAATACTTCGGTTATGGCTATATTAATTGTTGCTTTGGTTTTACCAGTCCAACTCACGCTAAGTCAAGAAGGGTGATGAAAATCCAACAAAGAACCAGATGAAGATAAATACCAAATAGAAAGAACATTCGACTTGCAAGGATAGTGATATATTAGCTTCCAGTCAACTTATCAAAAAAAAAAAAAACGATTTGCACGTTGAACTTCCATGTGGATACACTGCTGCCAGTACTTGAGCAAGGATAGTGATATATTAGCTTCCACTGCAGAATACATAGAGGCTTGCATGTTGGACCTATAATAAGATCCTATCCTATGGAGTTAAGTCAAAAAACAACTAGCGACACATCGCTAGGACGGAACTTCATTTCTAATAATCACAACCTTAGCCTTGACTGACGCTCGACTATAACTCAACATTTGCATCATGATCCTCTTCTCCTCAGTACACGATAATGGAATAGGAATAGAACAGTGTTTTTCTGAAATTCTCTTGTATTGAATTCAGTGTCGGCTACATACTAAACTGTACAGAGAATGTTCTATTTATATCTGTAAAGGGAGTGACAGATTTTACCCTATTGGACTAGAATAGAATATTACAAAAGAATGGGCCTATTTCTAATTGGGCTAACATAAGGAACCGTGGGCTTCTAATTGTCCCTTGTCTCAGTATCTCCCCTCGGTCCAAACGGTAGGAGGCCGAGTTTGGAGCGCAGAAGATTGAAGCGCGGATATGGTAGCGCCTTGGTGAGAGCATCTGCAAGTTGGTCACGGCTATGGAGGAAGCTGATGAATAGAGTCCCATTTGCCACCTTCTCGCGGACAAAATGAAAGTCCAGAGCAATATGCTTCGCCCGAGCATGAAGAACCGGATTTGCTGCGAGGTATGTTGCACCCATATTGTCACACCATAGGATAGGGGGCTTGTGTAATTTCACTCTTAATTCCTGTAATAGATTCTGTAGCCAGAGGATTTCGCATGTTGCATGCGCCATAGAACGGTATTCTGCTTCGGTTGTAGATCTAGCCACGGTAGATTGTTTTTTTGAGGACCAGGAAATTAGGTTTTTACCAAGATATATAGTGTAGCCAGTGGTAGAACGCCTATCTTCAACACTTCCTGCCCAATCTGCATCAGCATAGGCGAAAATTTGAATGGGCGACATACGGGAGAGAAATAAATTGTAGTTTTGTGTCCCTTTAAGATAGCGCAGGAGTCTTTTTAGGGCTTGCCAGTGAAAAGCAGTGGGTTTGTGCATGTATTGACATAGGCGATTCACAGCATAGTTAATATCCGGTCTTGTGAGTGAGAGATATTGAAGCCCACCAAGGAGACTGCGAAATTTGGTGATATCTGTATAGGGTTCACTGTTGTGGTTGTCCGAGAGAAAGGTAGTGGTCATAGGTGTAGTGACTGGTTTGGAGTTGGAAAGTCCAGCACGAAGAAGAAGTTCCCCAATATATTTGGCTTGGTTTAGGAGGAGACCTGAAGGAGTGCGAGTGACATGGACCCCCAGGAAATAACTTAGATCCCCAAGAGCTTTAACAGGAAACTGACTTGCCAGTTTCTTGTAAAATTTGGATAACAGAGAGGGAGTGTTAGTAGTGGCAATAATATCATCTACATAGATCAGTAGATAGATAATATCAGGGCCATGGTGATAGGTAAAGAGAGATGGGTCAGCCCTCGATGGTGTGAAGCCAAATGAAAGCAAGGCATCAGACAGTCTCTCAAACCACATTCTAGGTGCTTGTTTTAGCCCATAGATTGACCTTTGGAGCTTGCATACATAGTTAGGATGGAGAGGGTGACAGAAACCTGGTGGTTGCAACATATAAACATCTTCCTTGAGTGAACCATGCAAGAATGCATTTTCAACATCAAACTGTTGAATTGGCCATGACTGAGATATAGCCAAGGATAGAATCAGTCTGATAGTAGTGGGTTTCACCACCGGACTAAATGTGTCCTGATAGTCCAAACCTTCTTGTTGAGAGTAGCCCTTAGCTACCAGCCTTGCTTTCCTCCTCTCAATAGTACCATCTGCTTTCTTCTTTGTTTTCAGAACCCATTTCACCCCCAATATGTTTGCATTGTTTGGTTTTGGAACAAGTGTCCAAGTTTCTGTCCTTTGTAGAGCCTGAAACTCTCTAAGTAAAGCATCTCTCCATTCTGAATATTTCAAAGCCTCTTTGAAGCTTGGTTCATCTGGCACTATATCTGTTGTGTGAGCTTCTGGCCATGGAATAGTCCCATCCTGCCGTATTAGTGGCCTTACAATGTTATTTCTAGCACGGGTTATCATGGGGTGATGAGGAACAGGCAGATGGGGTGAGCTGTGTGTGGAGGGGGAGGGGTTAGAGGAAGTAGGGGAGGTGTGAGGAGAATGCTGAGGTGTAGGTATTGGACTGGGTGGATGTGGGTAGGATAAAGGGGAAACCCCAGGTTGTGGAGTATTTTGTGGAGAGATGATTGGTAGTGTGATTGTAGTTGTGTCTGGTGGAGGTGTGGGTGGTTCAGTAGTTTTAGTGGCAAAAGGAAAGGCTAGTTCATCAAACACCACATCCCTACTAATGTAGGTTCTGCCTGTAGTAGGATCAAGACACTCATAGCCTTTGTAATTGGTGCAGTAGCCCAGAAACACACATTGAGTGGATCTGTATGCAAGTTGTGATGTGTGTAAGGCCTGAGATTGGGCCAGCAGGAACAGCCAAAACACTTTAGGATGGAGTAGTCTGGGTCTAAGTTGTAGAGGGTTTGATAGGGAGACTTCATCTGAAGCACAGGGGTGGGGGTTCTGTTCAGAAGATAAACAGATGTTTGGAATGCTTTGAACCAGTACCTTAGGGGAACAGATGAGTGAGCAAGCATAGAAAGTCCCCTGTCAACTATAATCCTGTGACGTGACTCCACAGAGCCATTTTGAGAGTGAGCATAGGGACATGTTAGGCGTAGTGTTATTCCCTTTTCAGTAGCAAGCTTTCTGAGAGGATAGAACTCTCCCCCTCCATCTGTTTGTATGGATTTGACAGTTACTCCAAACTGTGTTTCAACATATGTCATAAAGTGTAGCACAGTAGATAGCACATTAGATTTTAAGGGCAGAGGAAAAATCCAAGTGTATTTGGAGAAATCATCAACTATAGACAGATAATAGCGAGCACCACAGGTAGATAAAAGTGGGGCAGGGCCCCATACATCCATAAAAATAAGATCAAATGGTTTCTGAGAAACAGAACCAGTAGAAGGATAAGGAAGGGAGTGTAGTTTTCCCATATTACAACCACTACAGCCAGTGGTATTAAATGTTTGTTTGGTCACAGGCAGACCAAATTTATTAATGACAAACTGAGTGATTCTATGAGAGGGATGACCTAGGCGAACATGCCATATACTAGGGGTGGTTTTTGTGGCTATCATAGCTGTAGGAGAGGAAAATTGTGGTGCAGTGGTCTTGTGTCTCGGGAAGATGTAGAGCCCATTGCTAGTGCCCCCTTGAAGAAGTATTGTCCCCTTGTCCCGATCCTTTAGATTAAAATGAGTATCAAAGAATTCAAAATAGACATTATTAGTGGAACAAAACTTCTGAACAGAAATGAGGTTTTTAGATAGATTTGGAACATGAAGGAGATTGGATAAAAGGAATTGACCAGAGGGTGTAGGAAGGATGCCTGAGCCGTGGTGCTTGATTGGTAGGGTGGATGAGTTGCCAAGGGACACCTCTTCGGTGCCCATCACAGGTTGAGAGGAGAGATTCAGATTTCCAAAGTCATTTGTGAAATGATGGCTCGCACCACTGTCTGGGTACCAAGCAGTGTCTGATGTAGTATAGTTGACACCAAAGGAGCTAGGGGGTTTAGCTTGAAAAGAATGATCAAACCGATGCCAACACTCAGAACCTTTGTGCCCCGGTTTGTCACAGATCTGACAAACAATTTTATTGTCAAACCTTCCTTTTCTGTATGTATTCTTGCCCTGATTGCCTCTGTAAGAGGTGGATTGACCCTTAGGGTTTTTTCCTTTTCCATTGTGCCACTGTAGTTGTTGGTTTTTGAGACAGTAGATTGAACGGTGGTAGCATTGAGAGTAGATTGTTCCAGAACAGCAGCATTCTGTTGCTGGATCCTTGCTTCATATACCAACAACTGACCATAGAAATCAAAGGAGGTTATCCCTTCAGATCTCATGGTGACATTAGTGACCACCGAATCAAATTCTGGTCCAAGACTGGTGACCATGTGAGCAACCATATCCGAATCACTAACAGGAGAACCAGCTGCTGCTAGAGCAGATGAGAATGACTTGAGTTTATTGTAATACTCAGTGACAGATTCAGCCCCCTTTTGTAGTTCATCAATTGACATTTTAGTTGCATGATTCTAGCTGTAGATTGTGCATAAAACATTTTATGAAGAGATTTCCAAACCTGAGAAGATGTTTCAAGTTCTATAACCTGGTTTACCAGATAATCTGTCATGGATGTTGTGAGAACTGACATAACCAGTTGATCATATTGTTCCCAGGTGGCGATTTCTTCCAATGTTCCAGAGAGGGGCTTAGGCTTGGATCCATCTATCCAGCCAAAGAGACCGTGACCCTTCAAGTAGGGTTCCAGCTGCTTCTTCCAGGTGGGATAGTTTTCGGAAGTGAGCTTAGTGAAGTGACTGGAGGTGGAGATAAGAGAAGCAGAGAAAATGAAGAAGAAGCTGAGATAGAGTTGTGTATACCCGTACCAGTGAGATTGGAAATAGAGTTTTGAGTGCCACTTCCGGTACCGGAATTAATGGAAGGAGGTGTATACCGTCATTGCTAAAGGAAGAAGGAGATGAGCGTGAGCTTTGCTAGCTCTGATACCATACACGATAATGGAATAGGAATAGAACAGTTTTTTCTGAAATTCTCTTGTATTGAATTCAGTGTCGGCTACATACTAAACTGTACAGAGAATGTTCTATTTATATCTGTAAAGGGAGTGACAGATTTTACCCTATTGGACTAGAATAGAATATTACAAAAGAATGGGCCTATTTCTAATTGGGCTAACATAAGGAACCGTGGGCTTCTAATTGTCCCTTGTCTCAGTACTCAGCCATGCCAACACTTTCACATATAGTCACTTGCATTCTCAAGGGGGGAGCTTAAAAGAAATGCTTCTACGAGCTTCAGCTCTATTTTGGAACCTGGATAAATATCGCCAAGTTCAATTCTTTGAAGACAATTAAAGCTACGGCCTTTGAAGAACACTCCGATATCCATGTCAAATAGAGAGGCCGCCTGCAAATAACGTAGTAAAATTAATATTTCAATATATAGGCTGCGGCTATTGCCAATATATGAATTATCAACAACATTAAAAAACGTTTTGGGACATACCTTCAAGCTGATCTTAAATTCTTTCAAATGGGAAGAACTATCAAGGAATTTTGATAGACATAAAATCTCATCAGCGTCTGGTAAGTGCACATCAGAAAATTCCAGTTTCCTCAAAAGATCGAGTCTTGGAACAGAATTTAGAGCACCGCTACTAGCCAAGAGCTTATTGAATCTACCTCCAAGCGTAATGTCCTTGAGTTTACCCATGCCCGAGAAAAAGTTGGACATAGAAGCATTAATGCCCAAATGTTCATCAGGTGATGCGTCTAGATAAACATTTAAGTATTGTATGCTCTGACCACTTCTCAGCATTAGAGAGTTAAATACTCCACTGACACGTAATTCACGGAGCTTGGTAGCTTGAATATCAAGATTGTCGTTTGGAAAATTAGCCTCTGCAACCAAAGAGTTTCAAGTCTGGACAACTTGAGATGTAACTGGAAATTTATAAGCTGGAACAAGACATGATACTATGCTTAGAACTGAAAGATTTGGGAACCCTGTGAAAGAAGGTGGAGGATCAAACAGACAGTTGCTGAGGTGCAAGTATGTCAGTTGTACGGAAGAGAATACACCAAGAGGCAAGGGGTATGCTGAACCTTCCTTAACAATATATAAATTGTTTAACCCTTGCCTCAGGACAAAACGAATAGCGTGGTGAAAATATTTTCTATCAGGAAGTTCATCATCCGGTATAAACAAATCGAAAGTTGTAATACGTGAACCAGTGTCATGCTGTAACAAAAGGTTGTTAACAACATCCCGATACACTAATGGATCTGGTCTTCTAGGTTTGCAAAGAGCGAGATAGAACAATCGGTCAACTTTTAAAAATGAAAGCTTCCTCCATCTAGAATTCCAATTTCTGGACAAAGTGGACGTTCTCACAGCATCGATAAGTGGTAATCTCACCAGTATATCCAGAATGACTGGATCCGGTAGATTAGTGATTCTATCCATTGAAGGTGTGGCAAATTATTTTCAGCTGAAACAGATGTATGACTATTCAGAGCGTCGACTTTACTAGCCAGGAAAGTGTATGAAAACTCGGTTTCCCCGTCAGGTGGCCATACGAGATAGAGCGGAGCTACTAGAGCTGGTAATGGTGCTGACGTGAGCGCTGTGCATACCTGGATCTACGTGGCAACATTGCCTGTAATGTATGGTGAGGCAAATAGTAGTAGACCACCAGTAGGGTTAGGGGTTGCTTGGTGGGTTGCTCGGTAGTAATTAGGATCAGACAGACCATAAGAGAGAACAGTAACTCTGGGAAACGAAATGATGAGATTTGATGAAGATCCTCTCATGGTTTGCAAGATTTGTAAAATTGAATACAAATTCGAGGCTCGCATTGCAGCTGTACATGGAACTATTTCGCAAATGACGAGGCTTTCTGATTTTGAAAAGACTCGCACTACTACTTCCATCAGGCTTCTGATTATGAAAAGACCGGCCAATAAATACAAGTTCGTGAGTGTTGTAGGATTTGGATTTTCGAAGCAGAAAAAATAAAGGAGTGGCAGTGATAGGTATGAAGATAGATATGTACCTGGTCATGTCAATCGGATAAATAGCTGGTTTGATAAGATTCAAAAAGAATTACGAACCATAAGTCAAGATTCTCAAAAGAGGTCTATATATGACTTCAATTCATGGATGCCTCTATACCATTCCCAGATCCCCTATTTAAACACGCTTCATTCGTGTTTGTATGTTTGTGGTATAAATGTGACATTTTTTAGTATGATACTTTTGATAAAAAATGTCAAACCGTCTCTACCGAACAATAATTTTTAATACAGTCATAAAATACCAGCACAAAACAACTATAAAACAACCAACCGTTTATACTATAAAGAGAATGAATACCGTCAACAGAAGCAGAGCCAGAAAACTGTAATTAAGGTGCGAGAATATTTTAATAATATTAATTAATATTTAAAAATTAATTTTTAATAAATTAATTTAAATTTTCAATATTCATAATTATATTAAATATTAAATTTGACACAAAATTAAATTAAAATTGAAATATATAGATTAATATAAAAAAAGTTTATTTTCCTTTTTATTTTTAGTTTTTTTATAAAGATTGGTATACTAAATATAAATTAATGGAAATAATATAGAACAATAGTTTCAAACTAGTAGTGTTTTTCTAAAAACTTATACTAAAATTTATTTTGAGTAATTCTAAAATTTTATTAATTATAGAATTTTAATAAAAAACAAAAAAATATTTGAATTATGGATAGAAGTGGTACATGATTACTAAGAAAGACATATAATCAGTTTATTTTTGCCTATATTGCTATAATAAGGTATAAAATCTGAATATTTAATTATATCTACATATAGTAATATATATGTCATATTTTTAACAACTAAATTGTTTATTTTTTGCATGATGTAAACATTAATAAAGTTCTCTAATTAATTATTATATTCAGATACGGATAAATAGTCTCTTAAAACTATTACTATCTATCAAATTTAATAGAATATTCCACAAGGAAAACAACAAACTAATAAAAATTACATTGTAAACTTTCAATTATATCAAAATTATTAGACTACAAAATATTTGTAGTATATTTCAGAAATATCAATTATAAGTATTCAACTTGTTAAGTAAAGATTAATTACAAAACTATTTGTACAAACTATTATGGTTTGTCAGTATATCAAACTTATTATATTGTTTTAACTACAAATATATGTTTAAAATAATATTTTATCAACAATTAAACAATAGATAATAATAAAATAGTAAGTGATAGCTATACATATATTATATTCGCTTATGGTCAATTATTTTATTATTAGAAAGAATTACTTTTTCAATGATATTATTTATTCCATTAAAAATTAAAATAATCGCAAGTATTAATACCTTTGAAATGTTGTATTAAATACTAATATATAATCCATAAAAAAATTTATATATAACATCTAATATATTTGCTCTAAATAACATGGTTTATTTCTTTACTTTTTCAAATATATGAAAAAAAGTATTTATAAATTAGGGTAAATTACTCGGAACCTCCTTGAGGAATGAGCATAATACGGTTAACCCCCTTGTGTTTATCATAATTATTGGTAGCCACCTTAATATTACGGTATCTCTAACCATGAGCCCCCGAAACTATAACTTTGTTATCAAAACATTAACTACATGCTGGCCCATCAGCTTAATCACATTATTAATGTCAGTCTGGACAACAAAACTACTTAATCAACATCGTTTAACTCTCTTTCATCCCAATTCAGATGCATTTTCGAGGTAGGATTAACGTTTTCGAACAATAAGAATGCCGAGTAAGCACTGTTTTTTGTCAAGCATGTCATTAATAATGTCATTAAGTTGATGGGTCAGCACGTGGTTAACGTTTTAATAATGGAATTATAGTTAAGGAGCACAAAATGAAAGATACTGTTACCTCAAGGTGGTTACCAATAATTATGATAAACACAAGGGGGTTAACTGTATTATGCTCAATCCTCAAGGGGGTTCCGAGTAATTTGCTCTATAAATTAATTGTCACTAAAATATTAATAAAGAATAATAATAATTAAAGGCTATAATTGAATATCTACATATATTTTAACTTTATTAATAAAAAATTGTTTTAAAATGTAATATAAAATTTTTAATATTAACACCGAAAACGGTAAACGCACTGCACATAACTAACATAAATAACTTATTCAAAACAGCCAGATGAAACCGCCGTCTGCCGAACACTAGTTTTCAAAACAGCCACAAAACAACCAGCACAAAACACCACAAAACAGCCAGCCAAAATAACTAAACCAAAACAACCGCAAAAAAAAATCATGCCGAACGGAGCCTTAGGCACTGTTTGGATACAATAAGGAAATGGGAAAAGGAATGGGAATGGGAAAACAAGGAGAATGGGAATATATGTATGTTGCTTGGTTATGTATATGAATGAATACGTGATGATTGTTTAGTTTTGAAACAAAAATAATATGTTGTTTTATTGAATTATTTATTTATCTGATTTTATTATAAAGCTATAATTAGTAGATCTCATTATTTAATTATAATTACTTATTATCTTAACAAATTATATAATGTCAAATATTTCAAACAAGTCTTCAAATTTTTACACTCCTATCAAATATTTAATTTAAGAACCACAAATCTAGATAAAATTAAAAGTAACGTATTATCAAGTAATTTGTTTCAATCATGAAATATATCTGATTCCAAACAAGGTTTATTTGAAATTTTGCAGTACTCGCCTCTCTCATCCTACAGTGGTTTGTGGGTTTATATACTCCCTCCGTCTTGAATTGATCGTCCTGTTTGCTTTATGGCACGTTTTCCACTTCAATATTAAGCATATAAGATAAAATAATTTTATAAAACTAAATTTTGTAATATATATTTTAACATGTAAGGAATCATGTGCAAAACTTAAATTTTAAAAATTATTTTATCTTATATGTTAAAAATTGAAATCAAATGACATATTCAAATAGTAAACATGACAACCAATTCATGACCGAGGGAGTATAATTTGCCTTCCCGCTGGTATGGTATGGGGAAAAAAATCAAAAGGGCGGGGAATCCATGGGAATTCATTCCATTCCCATACTATATTTTCTGTTCATACAAACAAAGGGACGGGATTGAGTCCCAAATTTCTTTTCTCTTCCCTTCATTTTTCCTTTGAAACAAACGATGCCTTAGTTACCAAAATATTGAACCCATATTAATAACACTTTACTAAACTAACGATAATACTCACTCAACTCTAGGTTATGAATCCTTAAGAGAATATTCCCTAAAACATCACTACTCTTATTTATACTATCTTTTCTTATTGTAAACTTTCCAGCATCTGGTCTAATAATATTTTGCTGCTTGTTATAAAGTGAAATGTTTAGATTCAAACATCAGTTCAAGAAGAGCTGTGATAGTTCGCTTGATAGAATCACGTTTAAAATGGATCCTGTTAAAGAATTGTTTGACTGAAACCTACAGTGTAATGCATTTCATTGGATTGAGAAATTATTGCGATGAGAAGAAGATAATGCAAAAAACTAGAAAACATGGAAATAATTGGAGTATAATATATATATATATATATATATATATATATATATATATATATATATATATATATATATATTTAATAAATGTCCATATTGCCCCTTTGGGTTATCCCTTTCTCTCTATAAATAGAGATCATTATACTCAGTTGTGATGTGAATGAAAACCTGATTATCACTTCTACTCTTTCCTTATTCCTCATTTCTAACACGTTATCAGCACGCTCTAAATTTCAAAATTAATCCAGCTCCATTCCATCCCATTGTTCGCATTAACAGGTAACACACCGCCGATCCAGTTTTTTTGTTCTGATCATGAGATACATCACCTCCCCTTTTATCTTTTCATTCAAATTCTCTAGTTGACTATCAAACGCTAATAGAAAACATACTCAGTGTTTTAAGTGTTTAGAAGATCAAACTATGTATAAGTGCTTCTGTATTAATCGCAATATCTATTCTGTACATGAACCATGTATATACTACTATATCATGTAGTAAAGATAAAAACAGAAAAGATTTCATATCTAGCATATCTAAACAGAAAACAATTAAGTCTCCTTAAACTAATGTATGGGCCTATTTCACTAAGTTGGGCCTAAGTGTGGGCAATGGATTAATAATCCAATACCCCCCGCAAGCCGTAGGTAACCGAAGTTACTAAGGCTTGTCTTGGTGGCTCCCATTCATGCCCATGCGCTGTATGTGCTCTCGATATCTTTCTCCTGGTAGAACTTTGGTCATCATATCAGCTAGTTGTGTGTGTGGTGTGTGTAGGCTAAGTCGACAAGACCTTGCTGGATCTTTTCACGGACAAAGTGGCAGT
>JAIOTZ010001335.1:0-35318 GCA_023374045.1 Limonium bicolor
TTAAAAGTTAATTCGTTTTTCTCAAGTAGCAAAATTTGAACTCTGAAAGGGAAAAGAATTACTAGTATTCTTGGGCTCACTCCTCACATGATGGCCCATATCCTTTTTCAATTTGCGACCTAGACCTGGGAACTAATGAGCTCGTTTGGGGAACAGCTTCCAGTAACAGACAGCTTCTTAATTTCTAAATCAGCAGGGTTTCACCAAACACCCAAAACCAGTAGCTGACAGCTTCTGCAAAATTATCAGCTGACAACTTCTCAATTTTCAGCAGCAGGACGTAACAATTGTCTGTGCTTTTTAAAACCATCAGCAGACGTTCCACCAAACACTAAAACTAGCAGCTGACAGCTTCTACAAAACCATCAGCAGACAACTTCTCAATTTCCAGCAGTAGGACCCAACAACAGCCCCCAGCAGTTGTCCCCAAATGAACCAATTATCATCTATTGGGATGGCAATAGAACTGATCAAACCCAATCCGGCCCGGTTCGAAAAAAGCCTGAAAAATCGGGTTTAAAAAAAAATGGACGGGCTTGGATAATAAAATAAGGTCCGAATTAAAAATTGGGCCGGAGTCTGGGAAAATTTTGGACTTGAAACAAAGCCCGGCCCGGTATGAGTTTAAATAATAACTACTATTTAAAAATATACATATATATTTAATATAATTTTTATATAATATATAAGTTTTTATTTATAATTTATTAATTTTTATATTTTATGTTGAATTTTCTTATTTATTTAAACTTTTATTTATAACTTTATTATCTATTCAAATTTTTAATTATTATTTATAAAAAAAATGAAAAACTGGGTCGGGCGGGCCGGGTAGCGGTAAAGCCAGGAAAAAACTGGGTTTGGCCTGGTCCGGCCCGAAAAATAAAAAACTGGGTCTGGTCATTAGAAAAAGGCCCGACGAGCCTAAAATTCTTTCCATGCTTGGCCTAAACCCAGCTCGCCTACTGTTGAGTAAAATCTACTCATTATTATTATAGATTTATTGCAACTAATAGGCAAGTGCACCTAGTCAGAGTAGTACAACAAGTGTCGTATCCTCAGGGAAATTGTTCAATTTTCCTAGTTCCGGTATTTAACAAACAGTAAATAAAAGGGGTTTAGCCAGTGGCAATCTTGGTATTTTTGGGTTGGACATATAAAAATAATTAAAAGCTTAAATTAAACAGTTGAGTATCAAATGGATGGAAAATGTGCTAAGGAAGGTGAAATCGCCCAAATATACTTCAGACATTAATTATAATCCTGATTTGCTCTTATTTGTCTGTTTAAGAATTTTATCTTGTGGCCTTCCTAAATCATAGATAAGGATAACTCTTAATTAATTCAATAGACTTTTTACAATCAGAAAAAGTCCAAAATCATTAATTAGCATTAAGCAAGAATTCTTTTAATAACAGCGATGGATTTTATCTGCTAATCAAATTATCTCTAACGTTTGTCTCTCTTTGTGGTCTATTCTCAAATTTACAAAATCATTGAAATAAGAGAAACCGTAAATGCGTAAAAATGATCAGTTCTTAAACATTTAATAATAGAGAGACAAAACAAATATTTATAAGCAAACTCGGTATTATAAATACGTCTGAATTATTTGGGGTTAAACACCCATCCTAAGCACAAATATAAATTACTCAGACATTGACAGAAATAAAAACAGAGTAACGATAGAAATAGTCGTTATATCGGAAACTGCTTGAGAAGAACGGGTCTGCACTCGCTCTCACTTCTGCTGCCTCTTTTCTCTCTTTTTAAAATACTGCTTCTACTGAGTACGTGAGTGAGTGTGGTGGAGTGGTGAAATAAATAAAAGATGGAGTGTTATGGTGTTACGGGAGAAAATGAATGGAAGAGAATGGTGGAGTGTGGTGAACGATCGTCTGTGTTTTCTACAATCTCCCGCGTATGTTTTATCGCAGAATGAGCTGGGTTTATATAGAAGCAGAGGAGAAGGAAGATTGGAGACAGAGCTGGAGCACGCGTGAGGAATTTAAGGAGTGCGCCGGTGCCTGATATTGCTGATGGAGTAGATAGATATGTTTGCAGGCGGCGCAGGAAAAATGAGGGAGACGGTCGGCGCGTCAATTATTTTAGATCTGGGTTGCACCTCTATTTGTTGTCCGGTCATTTTTTATCGGACATGTTTATCTCTTGTCCGGCCATTTTTGAGCGGACATATTGTGTCTTTGTTTTCTGTCCGGCCAAATATCCACGGACATAACATGTCCTCTTCTTTCTTGTCCGGCCATTTTTACACGGACGACTCTATCCATTGTCCTGCCTTATTTCCACGGACATCTCTGTTTTGACCTTGCTTGTGTCCTGCCTTTTTTTCCACGGACAGGTTCTTCAAATTGGCGAGTCCGAACCACTGTCCGGACCAGTGTGGTTCGGACGCTTCGTTTTTTTAATCTTGTTCGTGCTTTTTTCATCGGACGTGCCACGGACGCCTATATTGATGTGTACGAACCAGTGTCCGGACCGGCCTGGTTCGGACGCTGGTTAGTATGCTTCCAAAATGTTCGTTTCAGCTCCGATTTAAGATCCGTTTGTGTCTATGCGTTCGTCTCTTCGTCTACTTTGCTCCTAGCTTGGTTTTCCTCATGTTTTAAACAATAAATTTGTGAGATAACCAATAAAACATAAACTAGAGGAAAACTAACCAAAGTGGAGAAATGAGCAAGAAAAGTGCTAATATATATGAAATACACCTATAAAACATGCTCATTTGGACACTTATCACACCCCCACACTTATCTTTTTGCTTGTCCTCAAGTAAAACCATGTACCCAAGTAAGTAGGAAATGCTCAATACTAACAAATATTATTATGAAGGGTAGGATAAAGAGGTGAACAATTCATGATCTCAAACTTTTTGAGGAGTGTGATCCATCAACTGCTGTGGCACAGGTGTACTCAGGGTAAAAATAAAAATTAGAGTTTCGGGGTATGATCCGGAGTACTTCAATGCTTCTCGGTTAAGGTGACTTTGAGAACTTTTACCATGGCCAACTTCTCTCAAGAATGGGCATTGAGGAGAAAACAAAAGGAAAAATAGATTATACATTTGTTTCACTTTTGCATAAGAGACGAGAAGATAATATGTAGGCATCAAGCTTTTGTATTTAAGAACACTCAACTCTCTTTGTTGGTTACCAATGGTGTCTCGCAAGTCCCTTATTTATTATTATATTTTTTTGTATATATTTTTAGATAGAGAAGCACCCCTTAGCAATCCCTAAGAGAGAAGACAGAAAGAACCCCTGAGCAATAAAAATCCAACCATTGCAGATCATTTGGTCACACCGCATAAAAAATGCTCCTCAAAAGCAATCAAAATTTAAAATTTTTGTACCATTTATCCCACAACTCATAACAGTATTTGTTCTTAAAGAGAACAAACTACATCAGCAGGGTCCACAATTTTTATTTTCAGACAAACGCAAGATAAGTAGAGAGATTAAACATTTTAAGCACAAAATTTCACCGAAAAGGGCACACTCTCCCACACTTAAATTGGACAATGTCCATTGTTCGCCAGAAAAACAATGGAAGGTTTCAGAAGACCTTTTTGGTAAGTAGATAAAATAGAGAAAAAACACAAAGGTCACAAATAAACATTTTAGCACAGAAGCTCTCCACATCAGATTTTAGCAAAATAAAAGCATAATTAAAGAAACTGGTACTCCCCTGAGATTGTTTATGCTAGCGTTTAAAGGAGTTCCCCCACACTTGAGCTTCACCCTCAAGTAGCGTAGCTTGGTTGCGGTGTAGACATGAAGTTGCACCTGCATAAGACACTAGAAGCAACCATACTACAAACGGGATAAGTGTTAGCAAAAACAAAATTAAAGAGAACCTGAAAATTAAGAGAGCCTGAAAGCAAATAAAAGAAAAGTTCATCCGGGTTGCCTCCCGGAAAGCTGCCCTTCTTTAACGTCTTTGGCTAGACGCTTTGAAGCGTACTCAAATCGGAGGATCTTGCAGATTTATTGCACGAGCATCAACTTTCTCGAGATTACCACCCTGGTAATGCTTTAGTCTAGACCCATTGACCATGAAAGTTTGTCTTTTAGAATCTACCAACTCTACTGATCCATATGGGGTGACCTTGGAGACAGTAAATGGTCCAGCCCAATAGGATTTTAGTTTACCAGGAAACAGCTTCAACCTGGAATTGTACAGTAGAACCAAATCTCCCTTATGGAACTCCCGTTTAAGGATCATCTTGTCGTGCCACTTCTTGGTTTTCTCTTTGTAGATTCGGTTATTTTCGTAGGCATCCTCTCGAAACTCTTCTAACTCAGTAAGCTGAAATTTCCGTTTTTCACCTGCTCTTAGTAGATCAAAGTTTAGGGCTTTCACGGCCCAGAATGATTTGTGCATGAGCTCGACCGGTAAATGACAAGCTTTGCCGTTTAGAATCTACCAACTCAACTGATCCATATGGGGTGACCTTGGAGACAGTAAATGGTCCAGCCCAATAGGATTTTAGTTTACCAGGAAACAGCTTCAACCTGGAATTGTACAGTAGAACCAAATCTCCCTTATGGAACTCCCGTTTAAGGATCATCTTGTCGTGCCACTTCTTGGTTTTCTCTTTGTAGATTCGGTTATTTTCGTAGGCATCCTCTCGAAACTCTTCTAACTCAGTAAGCTGAAATTTCCGTTTGTCACCTGCTCTTAGTAGATCAAAGTTTAGGGCTTTCACGGCCCAGAATGATTTGTGCACGAGCTCGACCGGTAAATGACAAGCTTTGCCGAAGACCAATCGATATGGGGACATTCCGATGGGTGTCTTGTAGGCTGTTCTATATGCCCAGAGTGCATCATCCAGCTTCAGGGACCAGTCTTTTCTTGAAGAATTAACTGTCTTTTGCAGGATCCACTTCAATTCTCGGTTAGAGACCTCAGCCTGGCCATTTGTTTGAGGGTGATAAGGTAGGCTACCTTGTGTCTCACTCCGTATTTTGTCATTAAGGCTGTGAACTGCTTATTGCAGAAGTGGATCCTTGGTCACTGATTATAGCACGTGGGACTCCGAACCTTGTAAATATGTTCTTCTTCAAGAACTTAAGTACTACCTTTGCATCATTTGTGGGAGAGGCGATAGCTTCCACCCACTTAGTCACATAGTCGACTGCTACCAAGATGAAGAGGTTTGAGCAAGACGAAGGAAAGGGACCCATGAAGTCAATGCCCCACACGTCGAAAGGTTCTACCTCTAGTATGATGTTGAGAGGCATCTCATGTTTTCTGGAGGTGTTCCCAAGTCTTTGGCACTCATCGCAGGAAGCTACAAAGGAATGACAGTCTCTATGCAAGGTTTTCCAGAAGAAAAACCTGATTGAAGTACCTTAGCTGCTGTTCGAGCTGGCCCATGATGTCCTCCGGCTTCAAGAGAGTGACAATGTCGTAGAATGCTTTGGATTTCATTCGGGGCACACATCTTCTCACCATCCCGTCTGCACAGACCTTGAAAAGGAGAGGGTCCTCCCAGTAGTAATGCTTTACATCTGAAAAGAACTTCTTCTTCTGTTGGTAGGTTAGCCCATGTGGTATTACTCCTCGTGCTAGGTAGTTGGCCATGTCAGCGTACCATGGATCACCAGTGTCGCCAATCATAAAAATGCACTCATCGGGAAGAATTCATTGATGGATGTGCCGTCACTTGGTGCCTCTATGCGAGATAGGTGGTCTGCTACTACATTCTGCACTCCTGGCTTGTCTCTGATTTCAATCTCAAATTCTTGTAGTAGGAGTATCCACCGGAGGAGTCGGGGTTTGGCATCTTCTTTGGCAAATAGATACTTCAGAGCGGAGTGATCGGTGTGAATTATTACTTTGCTTCCCAAGAGATATGATCGGAATTTATCCAGAGCAAAGACTACTGCTAGAAGTTCCTTCTCAGTAGTTGAATAATTCTTCTGAGCATCGTTGAGGGTTCTACTTGCATAGTAGATGGTTCTCAAGATCTTCTCCTTCTTTTGACATAAAGCGGCACCCACTGCGTAGTCGCTGGCGTCGCACATAATTTCGAATGGAAGGCTCCAGTCTGGTGATATCACAATGGGGGCGGAGATGAGGCAATCTTTCAGTGTGTTGAAGGCTTGTAGGCATTTGTCAGTGAAATTGAACTTGACGTCTTTAGCTAGGAGATCACATAGAGGCTTCGAAATCTTGGAAAAATCCTTGATAAACCTTCTATAGAACCCAGCATGGCCAAGGAAGCTTCTGATGTCTTTCACCGTCGTAGGTGGTGGTAATTTTTCAATGACTTCGACCTTGGCTTTGTCAACTTCAATGCCTTTCGAAGATATTTTGTGCCCAAGAACTATTCCTTCTTTAACCATGAAATGGCATTTTTCCCAGTTAAGCACAAGGTTTGTTTCTTCACACCGGGTGAGGATAGCGTCCAGATTGTTTAAACAGGATTCGAAAGTGAGACCAAAGACAGAGAAGTCGTCCATGAAGACTCGATGCTCTTCTCAAGATAGTCGCTGAAGATTGACATCATGCATCTTTGAAATGTGGCTGGGGCATTGCATAGACCAAAAGGCATCCGATTATATGCAAATGTCCCGTATGGGCATGTGAATGTGGTTTTTCTTGGTCTTCTAAGGCAATGGGTATTTGAAAATATCCTGAATAGCCGTCCAGGAAGCAGTAGTAATCTTGCCCAGCCAATCTTTCCAGCATCTGATCAATGAAAGGTAAAGGAAAGTGGTCCTTCCGCGTGCGCTGTTCAGTTTCCTATAATCGATGCAGACTCTCCAGCCCGTTGTGGTTCTCTGGGGGATTAGATCACCCTTGTCGTTGGGGACCACAGTGAGACCTCCTTTTTTCGGGACAACTTGAACGGGGCTCACCCATTTGCTGTCAGAGATGGAGTAGATTATCCCAGCGTCAAGCAGTTTGAGCACTTCTTTCTTTACTACGTCTTTCATGTTGGGATTGAGCCTTCTCTGTGGTTGGACTAAAGGCTTATAGGTATCTTCCATGTATATGTGATGTGTGCAGAAATGGGGGTTGATACCTTTGATATCCGAGATGGACCAGCCTATCGCCTTCTTATGGTTCTGAAGGATCCTCACAAGACGTTCCTCCTGTGTACTTGTTAGGGATGAAGAAATAATAACAGGTAGAGTACAAAGATCAGAAAGATAGACATACTTCAGGTGTGAAGGTAATGGTTTCATTTCTACGAGAGGGGGTTGTTCAATTGATGGTGGTATCTTTTGAGTAGAATGCTCTAATGGTTCTGGTGGTGGGTAGCGTGGTTTGGTATATAATTTTCTTTTATCCAGAGCTGCTACCATTTTGATTGTGTCAGGGTGCATTGGTTGGTTATCACAGATTTCAGCTAAAGCATTTTCAAGAGCATCATTACGAATAATAGCAGATGAATTATCCTGCACAATAGAGTCGACAATGTCTATGGAAAAGGTGTCTTCTATATGAGCGGGTTTCTTTATGACTTTGGACATGTCGTATTCTAAAGTTTCGTTATGCAGTCTTAAAATGATTTTTCCTTTTTCAACGTCGATTAATGCTCTAGCAGTTCTCATGAAAGGTCGTCCTAAGATTAAGGGCACCCTAGTGTCTTCTTCCATGTCAATCACAATAAAATCAGCGGGGAACACAAAAGTTCCTACAGTAACAATCAAATCTTCTATTATCCCTTTTGGGAATACTAAAGATCTATCTGCTAATTGTAATTGAATAGAAGTAGGCATGCATTCACCAATCTTAAGTTTGTTGAAAGTTGAGAGTGGCATTAAATTGATACTAGCTCCTAGATCACATAGCCCACTACCACAATCAACATTATCAATGGAACATGGAATAATTGGCAAACCTGGGTCTCCAAGTTTTGGAGGGAGGTTCTTTAGAAGCACTGCTGACACTTCCTGCGTAAGGTGCACAGTTTCCACTTCCTGCAACGATCTTTTGTTTGTGATGATATCCTTCATGAACTTTGCGTATATTGGCATTTGTTTCAAAGCATCTGCAAAAGGAATATTAATCGTCAGTTTCTTGAAGTGGGTTAGAAACTTTCCAAACTGTTCATCTAAATTTTTCTTTCTTATTCTGTTTGGAAAAGGAAGTGGGGGAAGAATCTTAGTGAGAGAGGAAGGAGTAGATTCAGGAGGCTCCTTCTCCTTGGAAATATTTTTCGGAGGAGGAGGGGCTTCTTCAGCATCTTCTTGTTCTTCTTCTGATCTTCTTGAGGCTCGTGAGCTTGCTGTTCTTGATTATCAATATCATCTCGGGGAAGGGATGAGTTGAGCGGCCTACCACTTCTAAAGTCACTGCCTTGGCATGTTCTCTTGGATTTGGATTTGGCTGACTAGGGAAGGTACCAGGTGGCCTTTGTGCAAGCTGCTGGCTGATTTGCTCCAGCTGTTGGCTGGTTTGTTGTATCTGGGCTTCAACCCTTCTGTTAGTGGCTTCTTGATCCACGAGTCTGGTTTGGGTCGTAGTCACGAATCCCTTCATTAGGTTTCTGAATTCCTCATTTGGATCAGCAGAGGATGAGGATGGTTGTTGTGTGGTGGAAACCTGGAGGGGCACCTTGTGCTCTATAACCCATATTAGAGTTTGGTTGGGGTCTATTTCCCTGATAGGTATTGGAACTGTTGTTCTGCCCCCTTGGTTCTGATCATTGTTTTTCCATGAGAAATTCGGGTGATTTCTCCATGGGTAGTTGTTGTTGATGTTATTGTTGTAGGAATTACCGGGGCGGTTTCCTATGAAGTGTACATCTTCGTACTCGCTTTTACCTTCGCATTGATGGGTTTCATGAGGACCGGCGCATATGACACATCCTTCTGCAGATGAACCTGGAGGTGAGGAAGCTATTGTTTTACGATTTCGTTTTGAGATGTTGTTAGCTTCTCCACCATCTTTGCAAGGGACGAGATCTGGGCGATAAATGATCCGTAGGCTCAACATGGAGTAGGCCTGCTGCTCGTGGCGTTCTTCCTTTGGATCTCGTCCACTGTCTTGTATTGCTCGTCATGGTTTCGAGAAGGTTCATCCCTTCTTGAGGAGATTTCATCATGAAACTTCCTCCTGCAGAGGAATTTACGAGTAGTCGGTTTCCATCATCCAGGCCATTGAAGAATGACAGGCAGAGGGATTGATCGTCGAGACCATGGTGGGAACACTTCATCAGCATATCCTTGAATCTGTCCCATGCGTCGTACAACGTTTCTGGTTCCTGACAGAATGTGTTGATTTCTCCGATCAATTGCCTTGTTCTACTGGTTGGGTAGTATTTGGCAAGGAACTTCTGGGCCATTTGCAGCCATGTGGATTGATCGGGAGGGAAGACTTCGGTACCACCTGTTTGCTGAATCTGACAACGAGTGAGGAAATAGTTGTAGACGGATTCTTTCTTTGACGTGCCGGTTTGACCAAAGGAATTACAGAAGTCTAGGAAGAGACTTAAATGATTTGGGGCTTCATCTGGATTTGCTCCACTAAACTTGCCTAAATCCCGGACGGCGGTGATGTAGGGTTTTGAAAGCCCATCGTCCGGTTTCTAGCGGTGTTAGTTCGGGGAGAACTATGGCTGATGCCCTTCCTTCAGTATCCGGTTGGTGGTAATCAGAGAGGCACGGTGTTGTGGTTGATTTTCATGGTCCATTTCATCTATGACTTGGTTTTCGGCCATGTCTTGATTTCTCTGGTTTCTTCGTGTGTTGAATAAAGTGCGCTCGGGTTCGGGTCTCGGACTGATAAGTGGAGAACCTCGGGTTCGAGTGTTTGGCATGCACAGAAGAATTTGTGGTTTGTGAGAAATTGCGAAATTAACAGTAATAGATAAATAAAAGCAGAATATTTAAATAGGCTGATAAACTTTAATTAAACAAAAATTATATATTTTTTTTATACAAGAGTAAAAAGACGAAAATAAGTGAACAAAAAGGAACAAAAATAAATGCAGTTTAAGTAAATAATAAAATTAAAATAAAGAAAAAGGGCAGAATTAAATTGCGGGAATTTAAAGGGAATTTAAATAACAAGGGAATTTAAATGACTAATTTAAATGAAGAAAAATAAAGAACTGAATTTAAATGACAGAAATTTAAATGTTAGTAGTTAAATGACAGAAATTAAATGTTAGTAATTAGATTACTGAAATTTAAAGGACAATGGAATATAAATAACTGGAAATTAAATGACAGGAAATTAAATGACTGGAAATAAATAATTGTATTTAATGCGATATTTAAATTGCTGGAATAAGTAAATAACAGAAATTAATAGAAATAAAATAAACAAACAACAATAGTATAAACAGAATATTATAGTATAGCAAGTAAACTACCGAAAACTAGGGGAAATTGATGGAATCAATCTCCCCGGCAACGGCGCCAAAAACTTGTTGAGTAAAATCTACACATTATTATATATAGATTTATAGCAAACTAATAGGCTAGTGCACCTAGTCAGAGTAGTACAACAAGTGTCGTATCCTCAGGGAAATTGATCAATTTTCCTAGTTCCGGTATTTAACAAACAGTAAATAAAAAGGGGTTTAGCCAGTGGCAATCTTGGTATTTTTTGGGTTGGACAGATAAAAACAATTAAAAGCTTAAATTAAACAGTTGTGTATCAAATGGATGGAAAATGTGCTAAGGAAGGTGAAATCGCCCAAATATACTTCAGACATTAATTATAATCCTGATTTGCTCTTATTTGTCTGTTTAAGAATTTTATCTTGTGGCCTTCCTAAATCATAGATAAGGACAACTCTTAATTAATTCAATAGACTTTTTACAATCAGAAAAAGTCCAAAATCATTAATTAGCATTAAGCAAGAATTCTTTTAATAACAGCGATGGATTTTATCTGCTAATCAAATTATCTCTAACGTTTGTCTCTCTTTGTGGTCTATTCTCAAATTTACAAAATCATTGAAATAAGAGAAACCGTAAATGCGTAAAAATGATCAGTTCTTAAACATTTAATAATAGAGAGAGACAAAACAAATATTTATAAGCAAACTCGGTATTATAAATACGTCTGAATTATTTGGGGTTAAACACCCATCCTAAGCACAAATATAAATTACTCAGACATTGACAGAAATAAATACGTCTGAATTATTTGCACTCGCTCTCACTTTTGCTGCCTCTTTTCTCTCTTTTTAAAATACTGCTTCTGCTGAGTACGTGAGTGGGTGTGGTGGGGTGGTGAAATAAATAAAAGATGGAGTGTTATAGTGTTACGGGAGAAAATGAAGGAAGAGATGGTGAAGTGTGGTGAACGATCGTCGTTGTTTCTACAATCTCCCGCGTATCTTTTATCGTAGAATGAGCTGGGTTATATAGAAGCAGAGGAGAAGGTTGATTGGAGACAGAGCTGGAGCAGCGTGAGGAATTTAAGGAGTGCGCCGGCGCCTGATATTGCTGATGGAGTAGATAGATATGTTTGCAGGCGCCGCAGGAAAAATGAGGGAGACGGTCGGCGCGTCAATTATTCTAGATCTGGGTTGCACCTCTATTTGTTGTCCGGTCATTTTTTATCGGACATGTTATCTCTTGTCCGGCCATTTTTGAGTGGACGTATTGTGTCTTTGTTTTCTGTCCGGCCAAATATCCACGGACATAACATGTCTTCTTTCTTGTCGGCCATTTTACACGGACAGCTTTATCCCTTGTCCTGCCTTATTTCCACGGACATCTGTTTTGACCTTGCTTGTCCTGCCTTTTTTTCAACGGACAGGTTCTTCAAATTGGCGCGTCCGAACCACTGTCCGGACCAGTGTGGTTCGGACGCTTCGTTTTTTTAATCTTGTTCGTGTTTTTCATCGGACGTGCCACGGACGCCTATATTGATGTGTCCGAACCAGTGTCCGGACCGGCCTGGTTCGGACGCTGGTTAGTTTGCTTCCAAAATGTTCGTTTCAGCTCCGATTTAAGATCCGTTTGCGCCTATGCGTTCGTCTCTTCGTCACTTTGCTCCTAGCTTGGTTTTCCTCATGTTTAAACAATAAATTTGTGAGATAACCAATAAAACATAAACTAGAGGAAAACTAACCAAAGTGGAGAAACGAGCAAGAAAAGTGCTAATATAATATATGAAATACACCTATAAAACATGCTCATTTGGACACTTATCACCTACTTTGATCAGCTCTGGATGACAATGAAGGTTTGAGGGACCTATGACCCGTCAATAAACCCTAATGTGAAAACCAAATTAATATGGTCTGAATCAATAATATAATTCAAAAATTAATCTGAAGCATAAAGGAAAAATCAATATACATTCAAACGAAAGTCACTTGATCCGGAACCTATTGAATACTATTAGACACCCAATATGCATTTGGTTAAAGAAATAATTTAATGTGATACTTCAATCGAAAGTTGCTTGAACTTGGCCCAAAATATCAAAACTCCTGAAGTATTGGAAAACCCAATTCACTTAAATTGTATCCAAATCAAATTATCCAAATTTCCAAGTCTACCTATGATGATCAAAGAACAATTAGGCCAAAAGTTAAGATCAAATAAAACTTTCCTCAAATAAAAGCAAATGAAAGACGTTCATTAAAATTCTAGTAGAATTGAGATTTCATTTTGTACATATCATGTCGTGAAGTAACTACATCCAAATCTCAATCTCCAAAAAACACAAAAAATACACAAGAATACACCTTAGGACAAGGTAATTACATGTAGGATCAGTGGGGTTGACGAAGTCTGTCTGGGTTAACCTTGTGGGAAAGATGGGGCTGATATAGTCTTTCTGGGTTGTTAAACCCAGACAGACTAGCTCAGGAAGCGGAAGCAGTCAATTGATGGGCTGTCTTCAAAGTGTTTCAAGATGTAAGTCGTTAAAACATTTTGACTCTTTCGATGAATGGACGGAGTCAATCAACAAAAATACCAATACAAGAATGAGAAACTTTATTGATAGAGTTTTTTGGGTTACAAGAAAGTATCTCACACCTGAGGATAGGCAGACAGACTCTGCCTAACTCCTACACTCACTTCTCAACGAATAGATCAATACAACATATGGAGAAATAAGTGTAAAAACTCTAAATAGCTTGATATATGAATTGTAGCTATAGGAGACATGTCTCTTGTTTTCAGTGACTTTTCCCTAGTATAGGAAGTATTGAGGTGGAAAAGCACACATCGCAACTGATAATTCCAGCGCTTTATATAGCACAGCCTCAGGAGCCGTTTCCGTTTCCGAAAATTCAGGAATCTGACTGCTTTCACCATAAATTTCGAACATGACTTGTCTTAAGGTTGTGGCTCCGGACATTAAGGCTTAAAGAGGTTGAACGTTGTAAAATGAATGTTAGAGGCATTCTGACACGTTCCTTGGTCGTAAATTTCACAAGTTGTTATAACTGACAACACGCTAAGCATCAGACGAACACTTTTGGTTAGACAAACTCCTTCACCGGTTAGATGAACTATTGTATCACCTTCTGTGTTTGTTGCAACAGGGTTTGATGCTTTTCTCGAGGGACTTCGTGCGTATGGAAGGACTCCATCCTCAGCAACACACAGGGTTCCAACATTCTTCATTGACTCCATTTGTGTGTAGAATGAGTCATCATCGGTAAAACCCAAAAGTTCCAACACTACAAGTTACAACCTAACACGTGAACTAGTCCAAATGTACAACATGTAAGTCCTAATATTATAAGGCACAAGATGACAAAACCAAATCCCACAAATATCTTAGGGTGGCCAGTTTTTAGAGGGAGAGTAAGCTTTAATAAAACACTTTTACTATTGGAGGAAGGTTCCTAAATCACCACAAAGTCATCCCTCCTTGGGAACTCCAACTCACAATCATCTTTACACTCTCCACCCACTTCTTTCCTCCCTCGCCATGCTGCCGAGTTGTGCTTCCCTCCTTGGCCGAAAGTAAGCTCTTTGTCCTCCTTCTTCTTCCTCCACTAATGCTTCATGGATGAACACAAGTGTTCTTGACAAATACTTCCCTTAAACACTTGTTTTCCTTAAATCTTCTTCTTTCTTCATCAAGAACAACACAACTCCTCTCCATCTTTTATCATGGCCAAAAATCTGCTGCTTTGAAGGCAAAAAAAATCACAAATAAACAAGGGAAAATTTGGCCGAGCTCAACAAAGACTAAAGGTAAGAAAGGTGCTCTAAAACTCTAAGCCTTTCCTTACCTTCATTATGGCCGAAAATCTAACTCTTCCTAACTCTTTTCTTCACTCTTTCATACAAAAACTTGACATTCATCAACCTCCATGGATGGCCAAAAATAGCAAGGAGTTCTACTTAAGGTAAGCCTTGAAAAGAAGGGGTTTTCATGCTTAATCTATCTTCTAAGCTCTAGATCTACCAAAGAGCTAACTGCTACCTCTTTTGCTAGTCATGGCTGAAATTTTGGTGTACAACTCAAACCTTGAGAATACAAGGTAAATTCTACTCCTTAAGGTCCCATTTTGGTGCTATGTGTTGGGGTGGTGTCTGGTGCCCTTCGGATTAGGGTTTTATCTTTGTTTTATAACACAAGAAGTGAGGTCAAATGAGACAGGTGGCATTCAATGGAGTGTAGACTAGGGTCTTGGTTAGGTCAGGTTTGAGCGCAGGTCAACTGGGTTTAGAAAATAAAAATAAAAAATGCTCCAAGCATGCCCCAAGCACACGAACCAACTAAGCTATTAACCGGATTCGGTATAAAAATACTGGAAAAAAATAGAAAAGTTATAGTCTAACCTGAGTAAATCCCTAAAGAATGCTAATGCTTTTCAATGAGAATATAGAGAAAACTAAGAACTTTTGCCTATAAAATGAAATCTTTTCTTTTGAAAATACATGAATAATAATATGGAGATTAAGAATGTATAACTAAAATTAATAATAAAGGAAATAATAATAGTAAAAAGTGCAAAAATGATAGAATTAACACTAAAATAATCATGATAAAAATAAAAGTAAATGCTAATAAATAAAATACAAGTAAACATAACTATAAATGGGAAAGTAAACAAGCGATGATATAATAAAATAATAGAAAAATGACTAGATAAATATATAAGTAAATCAAAATAACTAAAATAAAAATAAGTAAAAAAATGAAAAGGAATCGGTTTGAAACCGCAATGTCATTGGAAATTCATTCCTAAAGGATAGGGTTTTTATGAAAGGCTTAGAAATTGGTTCGAAAATTGTTTTATAAAATAGTGGCTTCGTTTAGGCACGCACATCAAGACATTGACGACCCCTTATTTATGTTATTGAATTTTGCTTTATGTGGTGAGAATTTTTGGTATCCACTCTACACGCGATGAACCAGCACCTTTGCTTGATAAATGTATTGTATAAGATATGGGACGGTAATCGACTACACCTCTCAAACTATCCTTTCAGCGTCATAGTCTTTGCCCACACTTCAAAACTCTATCCACGTATCCAATATGGTGATCCATAGTATCCATCCATACTTGTTCCACGATTCTTTTGCACTCGTCATCATCTACCTAACAATTTTCCAATTAAAAGCTTTGACCCCTGATGCAACCCATCACTTAAATTCAGTTTCACAGGGCAATAATCCAATCTGCCTCACTTAGAGTTAGATGTACAACATTGGCGCTGGGAAACAACATCAGTCATGCAGAATTGACACACACTCGATTAAGACGACTAGGGGTATTATGGCCACCTCACTTTTGATCAGAGAAAGCGAAAGAAGATTTTGAAAACCCTAAATCAAGGAGTTCCATATCATCAATACAGCTCCTAAAATCATTCATCTTACGTTGACCAGATAAACTTGGGCCTAAAACAATTCTCGGCCCATAGTAAACTAAGGGCCTTTACCCTCCCGCGATCCCAAATCAGTCTCCACCAGAGACATTGGGAGTGAAGTATCGAATGGTGAGATCGAGTTGGGTTTTGGTGAGAGCATCAGCTAATTGAGCTTCTGTCGGAAGGAATTCAACACGAAGACTCCGATTCTGAATTCGTTCGCGGACAAAAAATGTAGTCGATGACGATGTGCTTAGCCCTGCTGTGAAACACGGGTTTGATGCAAGGTACGTAGCACCAATGTTATCGCATTTCAAGATTGGAGTTTTATGAAGTCTAACCCCCAATTCCTCCAACAACTTTTGAATCCACAGAGCTTCAGAAGTAGCAGTAGCTAAAGCGCAAAACTCGGCTTCTGTAGAAGATCGAGCAACAGTACGCTGCTTCTTCGAACTCCAAAAGACAAGCTTATCACCGAGATAAATGAGGAAACCAGATGTGGATCGTCGGTCAGAGTGAGATCCGGCCCAATCGGCATCAGTAAAGATGCAGCTCAGTCAGAGGCGAGGAGGAGAAATGAAGACCGAGATGCGCAGTAGCTTTCAGGTATCTCAGAACTCTTTTAACAGCTCCCCAATGAACTTCCTTAGGTAAATGCATATACTAACTTAATCTGCTAACGGCAAAACTGATATCTGGCCTAGTGAAGGCCAGATATTGGAGGTACCAATAATACTCTAGTAATCTGAAACTCTGGATAAATTAGGAGAATCAGTGTCATCTAACACATGTGAATTAACCATAGGTGTAGAAACCGGCTTACAGTCCTGCATGTTTGTTTATGTAGAATTTCCTGTATGTAATGTCCCTGAGAAAGAGTAAGACCTTAGAGTTTCTGGTAGCAGTAATCCCCAAAAAATAGTGGAGGTTCCCAAGCTCTTTGATGGGAAACTCGGTAGCAAGTGAGGTGGTGAGTTGTTGATTAGGGTAGGAGAGGAGGCAGTGACAAGGATGTCATCTACATAGATCAGTAGATAGACAACATCCTTTCCGTAGGTGTAGATAAACAAAGAGGGATCTGACTGGGAGGAAGAAAAACCAATGTGGAATGAGGTATTTGCTTAGCTAGAGAACCAGGCTCTGGGGACTGCTTGAGCCCATATAGGGCTTTATTAGTTTGCAAACATGACGGGTTTTAGAGTCAACAAAACCAGTAGGCTGTTTTAAGTAGACTGTTTCCTCAATTCCCCATAGGAAAAGCATTATCAACATCCAGTTGTAATAGGCCACTGTCTGGCTGTAGCAATAGCAAGAACAACATGAATAGTAGAGACTTTCACAACAGGACTGAAAGTCTGAGTAGTCAACACCCTGGGTTTGACCAAAGCCTTGGGCAACAAGGCGAGCCTTTCTACCTCTATAGTTCCATTAGCATGCCTCTTGGTTTTCAGAATCCATCTGGTGCCCAATAGATTCATGTGATCTTCATATGGAACCAAGGACCATGTGTTATTCCTCTGTAAAGCATCATACTCAGCTTGCAAAGCCTGTCTCCATTCTGGGAACTTAATGGCCTGACTGTAGGAGGGCTGATCAGGGATAGTAGAAATGGTTTCAGTAGAGTTCAACCAGTTAACAGTCCCATCAGTTCTGACCTTAGGTTTGAGACTGTTAGTTTTAGACCGAGTAACCATAGGGTGAGGAAGAGGATGTGTAGAAGGTGGAGGTAAAATAGGTGCAGGCTTAGTGGAGATTATGGTGTCTTGAAGTATGGTTGGAGATCTGTGTGTAACAGGAGTGGGGGTTGTGGTTTCTAGAGGAGGTAGGGTCTCAGATCTGTGTGGAACATTTGTGGAGGTTGTGGTTTCCGGAGGTATGGGCTCAGTAGGAGGTGAGGGAATAGGGATAAGTATGTTGGACACACGGGAAACATCAGAGTCAAAGGTGGGGAGAAGAGGTAGGAGCAGTAGATAAGGGAAAACAGTCTCCTGAAATAAGACATCCCTGGAAACATACAATCTGTGTGTCTTAAGATCAAGGCATGAATAGCCAGTGGAGTTATCAGAATAACCCAAGAATAGGCATGGGGCAGATCTGTAAGACAACTTGTGAGAATTATATGGGCGCAGGTTAGGCCAACAGCAACATCCAAAAGCTCTCATATGTGTGTATGTAGGATTTTTATTGTATAGCTTAGAGAAAGGGGTCTGAAAACCGATAGCCTTGGTAGGTGTCCTGTTTAGAAGGTAGGCAGCAGTCTTGGTAGCATAGGACCAATAGGCATAGGGCAGAGAGGCCTGAGAGAGGAGGCATAGGGATTTATCCATAACATAACGGATCTTACTCTCAACTGAACCATTCTGTTGGTGAGAGTGTGCACAAGTATACCTGTGGTGAATACCCTGAGACTGAAAATAGGTATCCAAGACTCTAAACTCACCACCTCTGTCTGTTTGAAACTGCTTAACTGTTGAATCAAACTGTGTGCGAATCATAGAGCAGAAGACAGGTAAAATAATTGCCACATCAGATTTCTTCTTAATTGGATACAACCAAATATAGCGAGAAAAGTCATCAATGATGATCAAAAAATATAGAAATCCATCAGTGGAGGAACAAAACGCTGGTCCCCATAGATCCATAAACATTAGTTCAAAACATCTAGTAGAGACTGAATCTGAGGGAAAATGAGGGAGAGCATGTATCTTCCCTTTACAACAGTCTGAGCACAGCTCATTATTATCAACTACTGAAATTGGTAAATGAAAAGTAGAGATAATGTGTTTAGTAATAGCAGCACTAGGGTGGCCTAGACGCTTGTGCCAAACAGATGAGGGAGCTGTGGTAGTGTAGGACAATTGTGGGGCATCTTTGTGAGAGGATGAGGTTGTAGTTGTGGAAGGAAACAAGTAAACTCCATCCTTAACTTCACCTCGGAGAAGGACTCTCTTGGTAGCAAGATCCTTCAAGAGAAAGTAGTTTGAGTAAAACTCAAAGAAAATTGCATTGTCATGACAAAACTTGCTCACAGAAATAAGATTTTTAGAGAGCTGAGGGACATGTAGGAGATCTGAAAGAATAAAAGTTTTATTGGAAAGAGTAACAGAACCGGTACCCTGACTGTTGATACTTAAAGTTGAGCCATCTCCCAAAGACACAGTGTCATTACCGCCATAGTCAGAGGCTTGGAGGTTCAGTCTGGACTGATCACCGGTGAAATGATGTGAAGCTCCAGTATCAGCCATCCAATCTACTGTATTAGGAGTACCAGTAGAGTTGGCTGTCATTGTAGCTGGAGGTCTAGGCTGATAACTGTAGTTGTATCTGTGGTAACAAGCTGAAGCTTCATGCCCCTTTTTCTTACAGATCTGACATTGTGGCCTATTATCTGGCCTACCAGTGAAATTAGTAGATCCAGATCCACGACCTCTCCCCCGGTTATTACTGTTTCTACCTCTGTTATAGTTCTGTGATCTGCCTCTAGTGTCTCCCTGTGTGTTACTGTTCTGAGAAGTATTGTTAACAGAGATAGATGAAACAGTAGATTTCTGTTGTTGCTGTATCCATGCTTCGCTAGATAACATGAAATTGTATAGCTGAGCAGGAGTACAAGGTTCTGTACGAGTAAGAACATTAGAAACCAAAGATCCATACTCAGAGGGTAAACCTTTCAGGATGTAACTCTGAAACTCACGATGAGTGACAGAATGACCTGTAATACTGAGAGAATCAACCAAATTCTGAGCTCGATTGTAATAAGAGGTGATGTTTTCAGTAGATAGTTTCTCAATGGAGGCTAGTTGAAGGTGTAGTTGACCTATTTGAGCATTTGTTTGTGAGGCAAATGTGTCATTAAGATAGGTCCAGGCTTCAGAGGAGGTTTTCATAGCAACAACTTGACTGATGATAGATTCACTTAGGGATGCAAAAATGATAGACAGAACCATCTGATCTAGTTGAATCCATTTCAAATAGTCGGGATTTGGGAGATTATTAACTATGAGAGCAGGACAGGGGTGAGACTTATCAACAAACTTGAACAGATTGTTTCCTTTGAGAAATGTGGATATAACAGCATGCCAGATTCGGAAGTTTTCTGGTTTTAATTTGATAAGATTTGTAGCAGCAGAGAAAATTGATTGAGAATGTGTTGTGTTTTGTGATGTAGGTACAGGAGTAGCATTTTTACCGTTCAAATCACTACCAGTAGATCCGGTGGAGAGTGGAGAATCGAGATCATCCATGGTGAAAGCCGATCGAAGAAGCGCAGCTCAAAAGTAGATCCTCAGGAGCCGACACTGCTCTGATACCATAGTGGAGCGATGAAGAGCTAATGTAACAGTGAAAATGATTTGTATTATTCATCGGGGTGTTGTTCTGATTACAAAGCACTGTATTTATAAGTGTGATACACTAGGGTTGTAATAGAGACATTTGGACCAGATAAACTTGGGCCTAAAAACAATTCTCGGCCCATAGTAAACTAAGGGCCTTTACACTCACCTCTAACACCACCACCTTGAATAAGGCAGTCAACATGATGGGATGAATAGGAAAGAGGCTGGATATGCAAGTCCTTTCTCCAGTAGAAACCCACTCCCCCACTTCGGCCTACACTATCGACAACAACTTTAAAATAGGCTCCCAAAGGGCCCTTTACTCTACGCATCTCTGAAGTTAGGAGTTTAGTCTTCGAGATGCAAAGGAGTAGAGGTGCATGCCTCTCATTAGATTAAGTCGTGCAACCAGCGGAGTGCTAACGCTCTCCCCAAGCCGCGACAATTGACCGTCATGTAACTCCTGATATCTGTTGGTGATAAAACTACACTATAATAAATTATATAGCAAACTAATAGGCAAGTGCACCTATTCGGAATAGTATAACAAGTGTCGTATCCACAGAGAGATTGTTCAATTATCCTAGTCTTGGTAGTTAATTAAAAACTAAAAAAGGGGGTTTAGCCGGAGGCAAGCTTGATTTGTTGTTGGATTAGTACAGAAATAATAAAAACAGTAAAAACAGGTGAATTAAGTGATGTGGATGGAAAAAGGTATCCTAGGATAGCGGGGGAATTGCCTAAATTACTTAAACAGATTTATAACCATGTCCCAATTATTTATCGTCTATTAGAGTTAATAATTGTCAGTTACGAACTCTTAGTAATAGCCTTAATATTTTCCTGCTCAATCCGGAGTGTAAATACTAAGATTAATTCCTTTGTGGTACTTAGACTATCTCAAAATCATATGTTGATAATTACCATAAAATGCAGTTTTTTGTCAGAATAAGCATTTAACAATATTAGTTGAAAGGAATTAAAACACATTATTAAGTGAAACAGGTGATAAATATTGATTACGTAATATTAGAATCAAACCCCATCCTAGGATACAAAAGAAAATTACTCAGACATAAACGGAGATAAGAAGATAGCACAGATAGATTTTGACATTATTCAGAGAAAGAACGGGTCTGCTCTCGCTCTCACTGCTGCTCTTCTATTTCTTTTGTTACTGCGTGAGTATGGAATGTTGTGGTGTACGGGAGAAAATGAATGGAAGAGAATGGATGAGTGAGGTGAATGATTTCTTCAGTCTCCCGTCGTGGTGCTGTTATGGTGCAGTTTTATTTATGGTAGAAGGAGTGGGTTTTTATAGAGGCAGAGGACGATTGAAGATAGAGCTGGAGAGGAGACAGAACTTGAGTTGATTGGGGTGGCTCTACGCGTGAGGATTACTGTCGGCAGGCGCCTGATATTGTTGAAGGAGTAGACGGATAAGTTGTAGGCGCCGCGAAGAAGATAAACAGCACCGAAGTCTGTCGCGTTAATATCTGGACATTTACACGCGTCCGCGTAGATGTCCGCGTAGAACAAGGCGGACACGTTGAGTTAGGCGCGCTCTCAAGTCTTGTCCGCGTGGCTGTCCGCCTAAATCCATGCGGACACCACTTGGTCTGTCCGCTCCCCTGTCCTCGTTGTTTCATGCGGACACAAGTCCTGTCCGCCTAAGTGTCCTCGTTGTTTCATGCGGACACAAGTCCTGTCCGCCTAAGTGTCCTCGTGTGTGTCCTCGTGTGTGTCCTCGTTGTTCTGGGCGGACACAACATGGACGCGAGTCTTGCGAACTTTGACTGGCTCTAGATTCTTCGTTTGAACTCCGTTTTTCGACCCGTCTGCGCCTATGCGTTCGTCTCTTCGTGTACTTTGCTCCTAGCTTGGCTTTTCCTCATGTTTAAACCAATAAATTTGTGAGATAATTAATAAAACATAAACTAGAGGAAAAACATACGATAAGTGAGAAATGAGCAGAAAAGTGCTGATAGAATATATGAAATACACCCATAAAACATGCTCATTTAGACACTTATCACACCCCCACACTTACCTTTTGCTTGTCCTCAAGCAAAACCATGTACCCAAACAAGTAGGGAATGCTCAATATTAACAAATACTATTATGAAGGGTAGGATAAAGAAGTTAATAGTACATGATCTTAAACTTTTTAGAGGAGTGTGATCCATCACCTACTGGTGGCATAGGTGTACTCAGGGCAAAAATAAAAATTAGAGTTTCGGGGTATGATCCGGAGTACTTCAATGCTTCTTAGTTAAGGTGACTTTGAGAACTTTTACCATGGCCAACTTCTCTCAAGAATGGGCATTGAGAGAAAACAAAAGGAAAAATAGAATTATGCATTTGTTTCACTTTTGCATAAGAGATGAGAAGATAATATGTAGGCATCAAGCTTTTGTTTTAAGAACACTCAACTCTCTTGTTGGTTACCATTGGTGTCTCGCAAGTCCCTTATTTATTTTTTTGTATATATATATTTTTAACAGAGAAGCATCCCTTAGCAATCCCTAAGAAGAAGACAGAAGGAACCCCTGAGTAATAAAAATCCATCCATTTCAGATCATTTGGTCACACCGCATAAAAATGCTCCTCAAAAGTAATCAAAATTTTAAAATTTTTGAATTTGTACCATTTATCCCACAATTCATAACAGTATTATTCTTAAAGAGAACAACCCACATATAAAGGGTCCACGATATTGAATTTGGACAAACGCAAGATAAGCAGAGAGATTAAGCATTTTAGCATAAAATGTCACCGAAAAGGGCACACTCCCCCACACTTAAATTGAACAACGTCCTCATTGTTCACCAGAAAAACAAGGGAAAGTTTCAGAAGGCCTTTCGGTAAGTAGATAAAATAGAGAGAACACGAAGCTCACGAATAATAATTTAAGCACATAAACGCTCCTCTGCAGATTTTATTAAAATAAAAGCATAATTAAAGAAACTGGTACTCCCCTGATATTATTTTGCTTGCGTTATAGGAGTTCCCCCACACTTGAGCTTCAGCCTCAAGTAGCGTAGCTTGGTTGCGGTGTAGACATGAAATTGTACCTGCTTAAGACACTAGAAGCAACCATACTACAAACGGGGTTAAGAGTTAGCAAAAACAAAATTTAAAGAGAACCTGAAAATTAAAAGAGCAAAAAAAAGCATATAAAAGATAAGTTCGTCCGGGTTGCCTCCCGGAAAGCTGCCCTTCTTTAACGTCTTTGGCTAGACGCTTTGTCGTTAGATCGATCCTGGGGGTGGTAATGAGGAGAAGATCCAAAGCATGACTCGATGGTTTTTGAGTGTCCACCTGGATGCATGTTTTCTTTTCTTATCCCGCTCTTCATCCGGGATTGGTGGTGGTAACTCTGTAATGGACATGCCGTCTGGAAGGGTGATAAAGAGAAGTGGAGATGATGATGATGACTGAGTATCCCTCACGAACTTGAGATCTTTGGATTTGCTATCTGGAGATCTTCTTGACGTAAACTCCAGCTTTTCATTATAAGCTTGAAGGGCGATTATCCCCTGGGCTACCCAAATGTGCACTTCGGCTGTGGAAGGAATGGTCGTCCAAGGATGAGAGGTGTAGTGGAGTTCTCTTCGATGTCTAAAATGACAAAATCGCATGGGAAGTATAAGTGTTCCACTTTGATGATAACATCCTCCACCACTCCGCTTGGGTAAGTTACCGAACCATCCGCCAGTTGAAGGGTCATCTTAGTCTTTTTCATTTCTCCAATTCCCAGCTTTTTGAAAGTGGAGAGGGGCATCAAATTTATGGAGGCACCCAGATCGCATAGGGAGTATGGATATGAGGTGCTACCAATTGTGACTGGAATGGTGAAACTGCCTGGATCTTTGCATTTTGAAGGTAGTGGTTGTTGTAGAAAAGCTGAGCAAGCTACATTGAGAGGTACGGCACCGACTTCGGCCAATTTGGTTTTGTTGGATATGAGATGTTTGAGAAATTTCGCGTAGTTTGGCATTTTGGCAATGAGGTCTACAAACTGTATGTTGACGTTTAGTTGCTTCAGCATTGCTAGAAACTTACCATATTCATTATCCAACTTCTGCTTTTGGAGTCGGTGGGGAAATGGTATAGGCGGGGTTCTTGTGGAGAAGGTTTTGAAGCTGATGGAATAGTGAGGATGGTGGGAGATGTCTTTTCTATTGGGACCTCAACTTTTTCATCAGTATCCTCTTGGGATTCTTCTGACCTTTGCGGGATGTGAATTTCGTTTGTTGTTCTACCACTTCTCAAGGTTATCGCCTTAACCTCTTCTTCTTCTTTTTCAAAGTCGAGCTTTTCATTTTCATAACCGGCCACCAAGTTCTCAAGGTAGGTATTCTCAGATTGAATGCGATTTCTATAGACTGTGGCGGTGCTTTCGAGTTCAGCTACATTCCTTTTGGAAGTTTCGATTGCTACAACCCACTCTTGGAGGGAAGGGTGTAGTTCTGGAACCTTAACTGTTTTAGCCACCTCCATCTTTTCTTCATCGTGCTCCTTCACATAGATGCATTTGGCTTGCTCTCTTGGATTTGGCTCTGTTTGGCTTGGGAGAGCCCCACCGGTCTTCGAGCAAGTTGTTCTGCAATTTCATTGAATTTACCTTCGATCTTTTGGTTGAAGGCTTCTTGTGCATTAAGCTGGCTCTGAGTCATTGACATGTATCCCTTCATCATCTCTTTGAGTTCCGAGTTTGGATCAGAAGAGGATGAAGATGGTTGTTGTTGTTGGAAACCTGGAGGGGCACCTATTGCTCTATAACCCATATTAGAGTTTGGTGGGGTTGTTCCCCTGATAGGTATTGGAGCTGTTGTTCTGCCCTCCTTGGTTCTGATCATTATTTTTCCATGAGAAATTCGGGTGATTTCTCCATGGGTAGTTGTTGTTGATGTTATTGTTGTAGGAATTACCGGGGCGGTTTCCTATGAATTGTACATCCTCGTACTGCCTTTGCCTTCGCATTGATGAATTTCATGAGGACCGGCGCATATGGCACATCCTTCTGCAGATGAAACTGGTGGTGGGGAAGCTATTGTTTTTACAATTTTGTTTTGTGATGTTGTTAGCTTTTCCACCATCTTTGCAAGGGATGAGATCTGGGCAGATAAATGATCTGTAGGCTCAACATGGAGTAGGCTGCTGCTCGTGGCGTTCTTCCTTTGGATCTCGTCCACTGTCTTGTATTGCTCGTCATGGTTTCGAGAAGGTTCATCCCTCTTGAGGAGATTTCATCATGAAACTTCCTCCTGCAGAGGAATTGACGAGGAGTCGGTTTCCATCATCTAGACCATTAAAGAATGACAGGCAGAGGGATTGATCGTCGAGACCATGGTGGGAAATTTCATCAGCATATCTTGAATCTATCCCATGCGTTGTACAATGTTTCTCCCGGTTCTTGACAGAAGTATTGATTTCTCCGATCAACTGCCTTGTTCTACTGGTTGGGTAGTATTTTGCGAGGAATTTCTGGGCCATTTGCAACCATGTAGTGATTGATCGGGAGGGAAGACTTCGGTACCACCTGTTTGCTGAATCTGACAACGAGTGAGGAAATAGTTGTAGACGGATTCTTTCTTTGACGTGTGCCGGTTTGACCAAAGGAATTACAGAAGTCTAGGAAAAGACTTAAATGATTTGGGGCTTCATCAGGGTTCGCTCCACTAAATTTGCCAAGATCCCGGACGGCGGTGATGTAGTGGGTTTTGAAAACCCACGTCCGGCTTCTTGCGGTGTTAGTTCGGGGAGAACTATGGCTGATGCTCTTCCTTCGGTATCCGGTTGGTGGTAATCAGATAGTGCACGGTGTTGTGGTGATTTGCATGGTCCATTTCATTTATAAACTTGGTTATCGGCCATGTTTTGATTTCTCAGGTTTCTTCGTGCGTTGAATAAAGTGCGCTCGGGTTCGGGTCTCGGACTGATAGGTGGAGAACCTCGGGTTCGAGTGTTTGGCATGCACAGAAGATACTTGTGGTTTGTGTGAAACTGCGAAATTAATTAGTAAATAGATAAAGAAAAGCAGAGATATTGGTTAGGCTGATAAACGTTAATTAAACAACACTGATATATATATATATTATATTTTTTTATTTTTTTAACAAGAGTAAAATGACAGAAAATAAGTGACAAGGGAATTTAAATGACAAGGGAATTTAAATGACAAGGGAATTTAAATATTAGTAGTTAGAAGACAGAAATTTAAGTTAGTAATTAGTTGACAGAAATTATAAGTTAGTAGTTAGTATACTGGAAATTTTAATGACAGAAATTTAAATGTTAAGGACAATGGAATTTAAATATTAAGGACAATGAAAATTAAATGTTAAGGACAATGGAAATTAAATGACTGAAAAATAAATGACAATAAAATAAAGAACAGAAATTTAATGTCAGAAGTTAGATGTCCAAAGTTAGATGTCCGAGAGTTAGATGTCCAAAGTTAGATGTCCGGAGTTAGTTGTGAGAAAATAAACAAACAACAAAATAATATACAGAATATTACAGTTATAGCAAGTGAACTACCGGAAACTAGGGAAATTGATGGAATCAATCTCCCGGCAACGGCGCCAAAAACTTGTTGGTGATAAAACTACACTAGAATAAATATAGATTTATAGCAAACTAATAGGCAAGTGCACCTATTCGGAATAGTATAACAAGTGTCGTATCCACAGAGAGATTGTCAATTATCCTAGTCTTGGTAGTTAATTAAAAACTGTAAGAAAGGGGTTTAGCCGGAGGCAAGCTTGATTTGTTGTGGATTAGTACAGAAATAATAAAAACAGTAAAAACAGGTGAATTAAGTGATGGGATGGAAAAAGGTATCCTAGGATAGCGGGGGAATTGCCTAAATTATTAAACAGATTTATAACCATATCCCAATTATTTATCGTCTATTAGAGTTAATAATTGTCAGTTACGAACTCTTAGTAATAGCCTTAATATTTTCCTGCTCAATCCGAGTGTAATACTAAGATTAATTCCTTTGTGGTACTTAGACTATCTCAAAATCATATGTTGATAATTACCATAAAAATGCAGTATTTTGTCAGAATAAGCATTTAACAATAGTTGAAAGGAATTAAAACATATTATTAAGTGAAACAGTGTGATAAATATTGATTACGTAATATTAGAATCAAACCCCCATCCTAGGATACAAAGAAAATTACTCAGACATAAACGGAGATAAGAAGATAGCACAGATAGATTTTGACATTATTCAGAGAAAGAACGGGTCTGCTCTCGCTCTCACTGCTGCTCTTCTATTTCTTTTGTTACTGCGTGAGTATGGAATGTTTGTGGTGTTACGGGAGAAAATGAATGGAAGAGAATGGATGAGAGTGTGGTGAATGATTTCTCCAGTCTCCCGTCGTGGTGCTATTATAGTGTAGTTTATCACCAACAAGTTTTTGATTATCTGGACATTTACACGCGTCCGCGTAGATGTCCGGTAGAACAAGGCGAACACGTTGAGTAGGCGGCTCTCAAGTCTTGTCGTGCTGTGTGGCTGTCTGCGTGGCTGTCGCCTAAATCCATGCGGACACCACTTGGTCGTGCCGCTCCCTGTCCTCGTTGTTTCATGCGGACACAAGTCATGTCCTCCTAAGTGTCTCGGTTTCATGCGGACACAAGTCCTGTCCGCCTAAGTGTCCCTCGTGTGTGTCCTCGTTGTTCTGGGCGGACACAACATGGACGCGAGTCTTGCGAACTTTGACTGGCTCTAGATTCTTCGTTTGGACTCCGTTTTCGAGCCGTCTGCGCCTATGCGTTCGTCTCTTCGTGTACTTTGCTCCTAGTTTGACTTTTCCTCATGTTTAAACCAATAAATTTGTGAGATAATTAATAAAACATAAACTAGAGGAAAAACATACGATAAGTGAGAAATGAGCAGAAAAGTGCTGATATAATATATGAAATACACCCATAAAACATGCTCATTTAGACACTTATCAATATCATCCTCAAACCAAAGGCGAAGATGAAAACCCAACCACCATCAAAGGAACCGTGATACCCCGAAACACCAAACCCCTACGCCCTAGATGGAGGAGAAGGAAAAAGAAAACAACCAAATGACATGCAACATAGAAAAGAAAGAACATAGAATGAAAACCACCCTCACCGAAGAGGGAAGAGAAGGGAGAAAACCCAAACAATTATTCACAAGTATAAATATAACGACTATATTAGAACAAAATTATACTATAGATAAGTATATTCCCATCATTTTATAAAAGAATATTTCCAACCAGTTTGTGAATCCAAATAGCTAGAAAAAAAAAACTATCACTTAATTTTTGATAGTTTATGGACAGTATGTCGGTAAGCAAGTTTTATGCCCTAAAGTTTAGTGAGAAATTTCGGCGCCACTAAGTAAGGAAATGGCAGTAAATTATCCCTATAAAATTTTGACAGAAATATCGATCAACAAATTCTTAATTGTCTAAATCTATCGGGATTACTAAAGATTTTGTTTTCATCTTTTGCTTTGTTAGTCCGTCAATGGGCAACATGTCACATATGAGTTTAAAAAACTTCAAATTTGATATTTGACCAAAATATAACACTTTAGCATCGTCCATGTAAAGTTTCATCAATTTTGGACAACATTTAAACATGTTTAGAGTTGAATTAAGAAAACTAACAAGGGCATATTGTGAATTACGAAAGAAAAAAGGGATATATTGTGAATTTTCTCTAAATTATATTAACCATTACACGGTCTTACTTATTATTTTATAATAAAACATAAATAATTTTATTGCTATTTTAGTTTTAGTAAGAATATTATTTGATTAAATAAAACTATTTACTGACAAAAGATCAAAAATATACATATAAAAATACAAAAATTAATAGATTTTTTTACATATAAATTAATAAATTGTAAAATATATGTTTTCACGTATAACAATTCTCAATTCTTTCAAGTACCCTATTCGGTTACTATGAGTAACTGCGGTGACATAAATCATAATGTGTGTAAACAACTAATTTTTACGTACTTCAAGAATAATACATTAATAAAACCATAATATTTTTGCTTAAAAATAAGGGAAATCTCACAATATACATTTAAAATTTATTGTAATTCACAATATATCACTTTTTTCAAAACATGTTCACAAGATACCCCTAAAAAGTGAAAATTTTAAAATACCCATAACCAATGAAATGACATTGAATAATGACTATTTTACCTCTTACATTGCAGTTCATACTTCAAGTTCACAATATGTCACTATTTTTATTTTATTAAATTTACAAAAAAAAGATTTAGAATACTACAAAAATAAAAATAATTACAAGAAAAATATTCAGAACAATAATAATATTATAAAAAAAGAAAACATATTTACTATTGAAAAAATAATAATTCTTAAATATACACAAAACTTCAAATAAATTAATTTTTTTCTTCTCATTTGTTATCTTCTTTCCTTCACTATTTACGTCTTCTTCATTATGTTTACAGTTATGGTTAGAAAATGATTAAATATTATATAATAAAACACTGATAAATAGTCAAAGAAGGTAAAAAAAGAGAAGAATGAAAATAATTTGTATGAAGTTTGTGTATATTTAATATTTAAGAACTGTTAGTTTTATTTCAATATTAATGAAATATCCCTAAAGTTTACAAAATATAATTAGAAATTAAGTGAAAAATCATAAAGACTAATGAGCCCTAAAGTGGTTAAGGAATTATATAACCACCAATATATTTTAATAAATAAATGTATATTGTCCAAAATGTTATTAAACCCTACAAAAATATCAGACTAAGTGGGAGAAATTATAAGGAGAAATTGAAGTATCCCAAATATTAATTAACCTAATTAATAACAAAGTAATTAAATGAAAGGGTTTAATTTAAGGTTAAACATCCTTAATGAAGTAAAAAGGAACAATAGAAATAAATGATCCCAAGGAGGTTAAAAGAATTTATTTAACCATAAATGTACATTTATATAAATGTATGTGCAAGTTTTTTTTTAAAAAATGAATTGTTAAACACCTTAAAAAGACAATTTCATTAACTTTAACAAAGAGAATGATGTATTTACGTTAACATGTACTTATATATTTAAGTATGGTTAAAAAGGGAAAGATCATCCTTAATCACATACGGTTAAGGCCTAAAAAGGCTTATTAAACTTTAAATATGAGAAAAAAATATTACGGAGAAAAAGAGAGAAATTAAGTAGCAACCATGATATTACATAATGTATACAATGTATAATGTACAAGGAGGTACATAAAATAATAACAAGGACATTCGTAAATGAATGTAACATTTAATGTAAAATTTCACAGAATTTTAACAAGAGTTAGTAGGTTTAGTGGAGATGAATTAAAATAAAATGATGGGAGTACTTAAATTAATCAAAATACAGTGAAAATGGATTAATACACATTATTTTATTAAATTTTAAACTAAAACTCACGTTATTCCCCCAGCTAATAAAAGATGGAAATTTTCTCAATTCCTTCCTTCCTAAATACATGTTCCAGGCCTCCTTCTTCGAAAAAAATTCTGAAATAACACTGTGGATGAAACTTGTTCCCGTATTAACATCTGCCCCAAAATAATTACTGAAATAACGTTTCCGGGTGAAATTGTCTCTTGAAGAGACGATTTCATTAATTATCAAAGTTGAAATCGTCTGTTAAAGAGACGATTTCTTCTTTTGTCCGCGCCACGTTGGCGCTGATTTGGCTGGAATCGAGCAAAGGCGAAGTCGTTTTTTGAACCGACGATTTCCCGAAATCGTCTTTAGAACCGACGATTTCTCTATTAAGCAAGAAATCGTCTTTAGAAAAGACGATTTCACGGGTTCTAAATTACTTACCCGATTTTTTCCCTTCCCTTTCCTCATTCCTTATTTCCCCTCTGTCAATTACCGAGAGCAGCAGAGGAGAAGACTTATCCAAGTGCGCCGCCCCACCACCGTCCTGCTCCGCCTGAAGCCGACTCCGACGCCGTCACCGGCCACCGTCACCGGCCGAGCTCCACCTCCGACCACCTGCATCAATTAGTAGTTGTTTAGGTAATTTTCAAACCCTAAATTAGTTAGAAAGTGTTAGAAAATTAGGGGTTGTTAGAAAATTAGGGATTGAGAGAGTGGGAGCTGATTATGTGGTGTTGTTACATTGCAGTGGTAAATGATTATTTGCTAAATTGAAGTGCTAATTTGTTGTGTTGGTTGTGAAATTATAGTCAAAATTAATTGTTTGTGTAATTTGGTAATATGGGATGTAGTAACATTTGGGAAATTTTGGATATGTGAAATTGAAAACACAATTAATTGTTCAAAGTGTTTAAATAATTATATGCAATTGATATGGTTGAATTGTAGAATTAGTTGTTGAATGTTAGTGTATTACAACATTATAGTTTTTGTTATTTTTTTTTCGGCTTGTTTGTTTCCAATCAGCCAAATGGTGGAACGGTTGATTAAATTTGTGAATTACGAAGGTGTATGCAATTAGGTGGATATGTCCGACGTTATCCAGTTCTTATGTCGTATTAGTGGCAAAATTGTTTATGGGCCAAACGGAGCTGATTACGAGGGTGGGAAGAAGAAGCTCCTCACGATTAGTGGGGCGGCACCAATTATGAACAGCTTATTACTGAAATTGGTAGTCGTTTCGGTATCGACTTGTGCACCCATGAAGTGACGGTTGTCACAAAGGATGGGTAAGACAAAGAATGACGGAACCACAAAGTGGACAGTGATACCCATCGATGATGATGGGGATCTGAAAAGTGCCATGTTCTATTGTCAACATGATGGGCCACAAGATATATTCTATGAATTGTACGCTGAAGTACATGAAAAACGACAACCACAAACACTTCTCATTTCCTCATCTTATCAACACCAAGCTCCTCCAAGCTTCACACCACCTGAAAACCTAATCCCTTTGCCTTCTTCATATCCCATACATCAAACACAAAACATCACAAACACTTCTCTTATACTTAATGCTCTCAAGATGAAACCTACTTACATACACAAGAACATTCGTCATACCCAGCACCCGTTGTAGATCCTCTCGAACATGATGGTGGTGATGAACTTGGACACTTTGATGATGACGGCGACTTGCGGGAAGACTTCGAGGAGGACGAGATGAAGGGTTTGGACACTTTGATGATGATGATGATGATGATGATGGTGATGACAATGATGGTGCCGATGATTCCACACCGACTAATGTGGCTGCTGCTTTGGTCACTACCACCACCGGGGAGGGCGATGCTTCTCTAGTCCATCCATACCCATTCTACAACGCCGTGGTGGTGGTAGTGGTATTATGAGGTGGGAAGAGGAACAAGAACTGGAACTGGGAGATTGGAGCTACAGCGATGAGTTCAAGAAGGGTATGCTGTTCCGTAGCAAAGAGGCGCTGATACATGCTGTGAAGAGGCACCACATTATTCATCATCGGTCGTTTGTGGTGAACCGGTCAACCACAAAGTTGTGGGACATCTACTGCTCATCCGAAAACGAGTGTGGATGGAGATTGCGTGGTGTGGTAACGAAGAAGCACCCTAATTTCTTTATGATCACCATTGCTAAAGGTAGAGGAAGAGGACGTGCACGTGGTGAAGCTCCTGAGGGAGTAGATCATCAGGAGGCGTTCGACATCGCCGGTAGGACACTATCTCAGATCGTGGATCTACGCTTGCAGGTCGACACTACTGGATTTGCATATTTTGGGAGCAGCTCAGGCTTTCCCGGGGCGTCATCCTCCGGTGCTGGGACGAGCATGGACATCACGACGCCGGCTGCAGACCTTGCATAGCTTCTACATCTACTCCTGGAGCACCACTTAGGGATAGAGATTCCCGAGATTGTCATGCTGTAGGGGATCTAAGTGGTCGTGACCTTGATCCTACTCTTGCATCAGCAGTTGAGGATCCTACACCTAGAGTGACTAGGACGTAGTACGACGTAGTAGACGTTGACGATGTAGGTTGTTACTTTTTGTAAACAACTTGATTTTGAGATTGTATTACTTTCTATCTTATAAACTATTACATTTGCTTCGCATTTTGATTTCTTATGTTTCTGTGACGTTACAAATGATTTGAATTTGTTCTGAGCCAAAGTGAATGTGGGGAGAGATATTAATATGTACAGGTTGTTTGTTATGACTTTGTGGTGTTACAGCCCTTGGAAGATGTTTGCAAGTGGATGTGTTGTTGAATTGTGGTGTTCCAACACTTAAAAAATTGCCTAAGTGCTGTGAACAGGTGAAATCGTCTCTTCAAGAGACGATTTCATACTTATTTCAGTAGAAATCGTCTCTGAAGAGACGATTTCATGTGTGATAGGCCGCGGCTTAAATGACAAGGGAGAAGTCGTTTACAAAAGACGATTTCTAGAAATCGTCGGTTCAAGAGACGATTTCCCTCTCTTCCGTTTCCATGCCAAATCAGCGCCAACGTGGCGCGGGGAAATGTAGAAATCGTCTCTTCAAGAGACGATTTCAACTTTGATCCGGGAACGTTATTTCAGTAATTAGTTTCGGGAAGATGTTAATACGGGAACAAGTTTCTTCCAACAACGTTATTTCAGAATTTTTTCCTCCTTCTTCACCATTAATGCTCACGGTAAATTTTTCTGAACCCTATACTGCCTCAAACTCCTCTCTTTGCTTCATTCTCGTGACTCTTGTCAATTCTAAACCTAATTAGAGGAGCCTGCTCACCACCTCCAATATATGCTTACATTCTCCTCATTCTCTTCTTGCTAATCTTGCTACCATACTGCTGAACAAGAGAGCGTAGCCGCTCATACTCTCTTCACGCTAATTTTACAACTGAAAATTACTGAGCAAAGAACACAGGCTCTGCTCCAGTATCCACAACCTGTTCAGGGTAATTATTTTTCTTCAACCCAACCCTACGACCAAGGAACAATGATGCTCTACTGGACCGAACCCCCTTCTTGAGTCTAACAGATTGCACACCAATCTCTTTTTGGCATTGGTGTTCCTGCACCGATAAATCACTGGAGCGGTACCTTGAATGCCAGCTGAAGCATACAAGCTCCTCCTTCATTCATTCCCAGCTTGTACTGCACTTCGACGAGTATAAATCACTGGAACTGCTGCAACTCGCAAACCAGATTTCAACCAGGCTTGAAAATATTAGTCCAAAGACCAGTAATATACCTCAACTCAGCTTTTCCCCTCTGTATTATAATACTGAGAGCTGGTAATTTTTTTTTGTTACACAAGGAATCAAATTATCAGAAAATAAACAAAAGGCTAATCCTAGTTCTAATGGTAACATAAGTTAGTTGTTTCTTCTGCCACACAACTGAAAAACGATAAGCAATATAAGGTAGTGCACACCACTGTTATTTCCTAATTTGAAAGCCAAACTGAAGTATAAACCATCTGCCATTCTAATATAGAAGCTCTAATGTTCTTCTGCTGTACTTGAATGAAGAGGGACTGAATCGGTTCAGTCCAGAATCATTAAATAATCAAACTCATTATATTTTCTGGTAATATAACAATGGAAGTATTTATTTCTTTCTGTGCACTTATGAATTAGACAATAAAAAACTAGAAGCAGCAGTGTAGCCTCCTCTGTGCAGTTTACGAATAAAAAAAATAAGAATTGAACAATAGTTCAGTTCCTGCTGTCTTGGAAGTTAAACAAAAAAAAAAAACAGACAGCAGCAGAGTGTTCTTCTGGCATAGCAATCGAGTAAGAATAATAAGCAATGGGCCACCAGTACGTTTCTGTCACAATATACATATAGTGGTTACATAATCTCTGGATCATTTATAAATTATAGCTTCAGTTACACTTGTGAAACCACATAATTGCACCAGCATTTTTTTTTATTTCTGTCACTTACGGTAAATTTGCAACCCACACTGGTGAATAAGAAAATGTGCATGCTCCAGTTCATTATTTTCTTGTTCCAGCGCCTCTGTAATGATAAATCTGAAGGACAGATTGCACCTCACCTCCAAACTTGTTTACTTCCTATTGTGCTTATTAAAACAGGTAGCATATATGCTATGTCCTCTTTTCATGCTCTTCTGCTGAAATAAACCGTGGTACTGCAACCAGTATACCAGATGAAACAGGGGGTAGAAAAACACTGCATTTCAGAACTGTAACTTGCTCTCTTTTGTG
>JAIOTZ010001336.1:0-35309 GCA_023374045.1 Limonium bicolor
TTACAGAGGGGGGATGGGAATTCCCCCTTAGAAAGCTTAGTTAGAGGGTGCAGTAGCTTACTTGATTGGTTTGATACGGTTTCCATTTGTAAAATCAATAGGAGTTGTAATAGGGCTGCTGATAGTCTTGCTAAATTTGGGTTGAATTGTAACAGAGGGTATGTGCAGTATGTGCTCCCCCTGACTGCTGTACTATTTGGTTATCTCAGGATGGTTCTCATCCTGAGAACTAATGAATAAGATGTCGTTTTAGATCAAAAAAAAAAAAAAGAAACCATATCAAGATTTCATAACCTTCCTTTTTTTTATAGCCATCAATAGGCTATCACCATTTGTGCGAGAGACAATAAATATACACATATAAGTAGGGTCCATTTTGTTTTAGAAAAATAAGTTCTTAACTAAAAACCTATCAAAGATAAAATGAATACAAAAACTATTATAAATCCTTTTTTTTTTGTATTCAAAGTAATACATAGAGTTAGTTCTATCTTATTGTGGAAGCCATATGGTTTTTTACTCTTACCCTTTGAAGGCATAATCAAGTGATTTTTTATTCTAAGAACCTTAAAAACTATCAATGTTCATGTTCTAACACATTCAACCTTCTAATAAAAAGTTATTTCACTACATTCTTAAATGTTAAATTCCACATCATAATTTAACATTTTTTTATTTACCAAGAATGCGTGATAACCCTTGACAGCCAGTCTTGTAAATTCATCACACAATAAAAGCATGTGTTTTCTGTGGAACTTCCTATTTTGGGTTTTTGAAAACTTCCTGCAAATTCTCATTATCAAGCAAAACATGTTACAGACTCAACTCTTTGGTCTAGATGTTCATATTCTTTTCTCTTAAACGCAGCGAAGCAAGTGCAAAATAGACCAAAACGCAGCATCTCTTGATCGCGTTGCCGCAAGATGGGGTTGGTCGCAAAGAAGATTTCGGCCGCCTAGGGTTTTCCTTCTCTATCATTCTTTATAAAAGGCGCTGGAGCTACAAAACACTCGTCTTCTTGCTTTACCCCCCTATTTCAAATCTCATTCCGTTCCTCTCTCAATGTTTCTAAATTTATTTGTTTTCCATTCGTTGAATAGTAGTATTTCAAAACAATATGTTTGAGAAGGGAACATGAATATGATGAGAAGATTTACTTACATGATGATGTCTTATTTCTACTAATAAGGGATTCGGATGATGGCGTTTAATTCGCTACGTTCTTCCTGATTCATTCCCTTCTCTTAGTTGGCATTTATGAGGTACAAAAACTTACTGATTTTTGCTATCTGGAGACTGGAGTAGTCCTGGTGGTTGTGCTGCTCGCTTTATTGTAGCGCACCGTTAGATTTAGGGTAAAAGCTGAACTAACCTGCTCAATGCGAATCATATTGAGCAGGTTTGGGCTTTATACTGTTTTTTTTCCTCTGTTGATGGATGAGTATGATAAGATGCAAATGACTGGTCTCTGCTTAGCCTGCTGCTATTTTATTTTTGTTTCAAGATATATGTGAGTAGTCAAAGCGTAAGACGATTAGGAATGAGGATGAAGAATCTAAAAAGTCACTTTGATCTTTTCTTTGTGCTTGTGAGTTGCAGCAAGCTTCTAGTTAATCCTTTTCCCTTCTAAACAACTCGATTTATACCGCTGAGATTACTGACCAAAAATTCTAATTCCAAGCACAGTTTCCCCCGACTTCTGGGAATCAATGATCAATGTTGATAAGTGCATAATTAGCTAATAGAATGCAAATAAGTAAAACTAGACAACAGTAGGGTATCCTTTGTACACCATAAGAGAGACAGACCCAAGATGAAGTTGAAGTGACAGCATTACCGATCTCTTGAAGGGCAAACGAGTAACCCCCAACGAATGTGAACTTCAACTTAAACCAAATTTGCTTCATTCTATACTGGAAACACTTATATAAATATTTGAACATATTGAGCAATACTCAGAACTGGCTGAAGCTGCCTTGTACTTTCAATAGGGCAACAAACGATTTGTTTAAGAGAATATGAGACAAATTCCTCTCCTATTTTGGAGAAATATTACACAAGAAGTACTAACAAGTATTAGGAAATTTTACATAGAAAATTATAAATGCGATGTCATTTACGGTATAGGACAGATTATCCAATGAACTTCGCAGTAGTGACAATAATGTTAAGATGCAGTTTTAAATTTACAAAGCAAATGTTTTAAATGTGGTTCCTTTGTAGTCTTAAACCTTATTACCCAAACGCTGTTCTTGAGCATTTCTCAACCTAGCCACCACTCTCTCTCACTTGTTATTCTCACATCTACATATATTCTTATCCGCTAAGGAATGTTTGTAGCGGATGTCTTGCAGGATTGGTAGTGGGCAAAGTAATGCCCTACAACAGTGGCTAGTTATTAATTGTGGTTAGGTTATGTTAGAAACTAATATTCCACTATCCAAACTTATAGACCTCACCTCCTCATCTCTTGTACTTTTCCCTGTATATTCTAATTCACATGGTATCAGCCTAACTCTACTGCTCTCCCTCCCTCAATCCTATTTTTCTGCTCATCCCCTTCTCCTCCCTATGCTACACCCCGCTCATCTTCTCAACACAACCATCATCGCTGAACCAGGCAGCCCCACCGCCTTCGAGCACTCCCCACCACCCTCCGAGCACACCGTACTCGCCTCCCCACCCCACATCCCTACCACCGACGCCCAACACTATTCGGCGACCGTTGCTCCTTCTCCCACCACCATTGCCGTGCATCAAGCACTTCACGTCAATTCCATAACCAACCATATTCACATCGAACTTTCCAGATTTCCCTCAAATTATGCAATGTGGCGCCATCTCTTCCTTGTTACTCTTGGCAAACTCAACCTTTTAAATCAGGTCAACGAGATTCCTCCCTCCGATGACGATAGTTGGACATTTCTCGATTTCACGGTATTATCCTGGATCTATGCCACATCTCCCCTGAAAATTCAGTCTCATTATTCGAAATAATGTACTGCATGCAATGTCTGGATTGCCATTGAAGACTGTTGATGCTATTTTGATTGGCAAACTCAGTTTAATACATAAGCTAGATTCATAAACATACGACAAAATTCTGTTTTATTGTAATTAATCATTTACCTGTTAAAAAATATAAGCCTTTTAAAAAATTTGTGCACTTATTAGAAAATTAAAAAATAACGTTTTTATTCTTACTTTTTATTTTTCTGTTTAAACAATTATTAGCTTACATTAAATATACGATCATAATGTCAAAAACTAAAAACAATTTACATATTAGAATAAAATTTGAATACTAATACGACCTATATTTTGAATGGGAGGAGTAGTTTAAAGCTTAATCTTGCTGCTAAGGTATCTTGATTTTGAAAAATCTATTTGAGTATATCCAAACTAAAAGCCTAGAATAATGTAGGAAATTCTTTAACTTTTATGAAGGCTTACAATTGTGTGTGTTTGTGGAACTGGCGTCATGGTCAATGTTTTGGTATGGAACTTGTGTTGGATCCATTTGGGATCCTTCCGAAACCATCTTTTATAATCTATTTTATTTTAGGGAAAATTCACAATATACTCCTATTTTCTTTTGTAATTCACTATACCCCTTTTTGAAACCGTGTCACAAGATACCCTTGTCTTCTTTGCTAATTCATAAAATGCCCCTTTTTGCTAACAGACGTCAAATACTTCGTTAACCTCCCCTGGAAAATGACTATTTTGCCCTTGACCAGTTTTTTTTGAAAATTCAAGTTTCGTCTTCCGGAATGATTTTTTTTAATTGTAAAGTTTATAATATACCCCAATTTAAGTTTGTTTCACGAAATACCCCTGTTTATGTTTTGAATTTCACAAGATACCCATGTTTATGTTTGTAGTTCACGAAATACCCTTAACACCCTGATGGCATGACAAAGCATCGCTTAGTTTTCTCTTGTTTTCAAGTGCATTCAACCTCTTCATAATCCCAGGACAAATGTTGTTTGCATTCTAGTTCTTTGAGGTTTCTTGTTTCTCGGAATGTCTCACCAATAGCTGAGTATAATCCCTGTCATACACAATTAGACACAATTATAAGATATGACTAGAGACAAACAAGTATAGCATGGATTATTTACATAATTAGGTAGATATCTTCAAGTAAAGAGTAGATTGGTTTAGTCTTGTGGACAAATAGTAATGTCACAGACACGGTTTAAAATGGCTAACTATTAGTCAAACTTAATAGTGGACCAGAACTTTTGTTTAGGGGGGGGGGGGAATTTTTGACACTATTGTTCTTTAAACATTATGTTATTTTGTATTTTTCAAAAGTAACATAATGTTAACATAATGTTTTAAAGAATAATAGTGTCATACCCCCCCTAAACATAAGTTCTGGTCCACTACTGAGTTTGACCAAGAGTTAGCAATTTTAAACCCAATGCATGTGACATTATTGTTTGTCCACATGACTAAACCATCTACTCTTTACTTGAAGGTATCTACCTAACTATGTAAATAATCCATGCTCTACTTGTTTGTCTCTAGTCATATATATAATTGTGTCTAATTGTGTATGACAAGGATTCATACTGAGCTATTGGTGAGATATTCCGAGAGACAAGAAACCTCAGAGAACTAGAATGCAAACAACATTTGTCCTAGGATTATGAAGAGGCTTAATGCACTTGAAAAACAGAGAAAACTAAGTGTTGTTTTGTCAGGCCATCAGGGTGTTAAGGGTATTTCATGAACTACAAAACATAAACAGGGTATCTTGCGAACTTCACAACTTAAACAGGTGTATTTCATGAACAACAAACTTAAATAGGGCTATATTATAAACTTTACAATTTTTTTTAAAAAAGTCATTCCATAACGAAACTGCAAATTTTCTAAAAAAAAGGGTCAGGGCAAAATAGTTATTTTCCAGGGGAGGTTAACAAAGTATTTGACGGTGGTTAGCAAAAAGGGGCATTTTGTGAATTAGAAAGAAAAGGGGTATATTTTGAATTTTCCCTTTATTTTATAGGGTTCATTTTTTTCTTCTTTATTCCAGTAGTTAGATTTATTAGCTAACACAAACAGTTGACCACAAACGGACGAATTGTGGTGCCATGATAAAATGTATCGACTGTGAAGTTAAGTAACTACACTAAAATGTAATATAATAGTTTGAAGGATTAGACTATCAACAAATACTATTGTATAACCGGTTGTACAATGTGCATTGTACCACCGTTCATTTAAATTCAAAGGTTGTTCAAGTTAATATATTGTTTCTTTGAAAAAAGATCTATTTTCCATTAAAGCAAACAGGAGTACAATGAAGAGCTAAAAGAAGCCTGTAAATTAATCAGGATACAAGAAATACCTTAACTAAGCCAATAATTCGAGCTTGAAGAACATCTAGTGATGCAATCTAAACTGACTAAACAAGGGAATAGCTTAATATGCTTAACGCGCTCTTTGTGATCGATACCTCCTAAGACTAAGTAAATGGATAAGTTCCTGATAGCGTAACAAAAAAGGTGCTTATAACTCATAACCCAACATTGAAAAAACCTAGATCTATAACTAGACCCGGAAGAATAAAACCTTGATTAATTGGTAAAAACAAAAACAACTAAAAGACATAGTAAATGCCAACAAGCAAGAGTTCCATAAGCTTGAACTAGGTTCCAAAGCTCCAAATCGGTGCCGATAATGAGGGATCTGGGACGGGAAGAACTGAAGACCGGAAGCCCAAAACCAAATGTAACACCAAGATCTGCACCAAATCTGGAAACAAGTAGGAGAGAGGCTAGATCTGAGAGCAATTGAAATACCCCTAATAAGTTAAACATTGTTTAAACATATAATTATAAATTAAGGCCTAAACATGCCTTAAAAATAAATTAACACAACAATGTTTGACAGAAAGCAAGAATTACACCCGTTAACCTTTTAGGGTGAAAATATACCCAAATGAACTTCTTAGGACCTAAAATTTTGTCCTAAGCCTTATAACTCATAAATGAACACAATAAAACCGTTTCCAAGGGAAACCAGCTCAGAAACTCACTAGAACACAAAATGTGCTCTAAGCTTCCTTAAAGCACATTTTTGTGAGATTGTCTCCAAAATGAGTTTTGTTGATTTTAGGGCCTTGAATACCCTTAAATATACTAATGTGAAATAATGTACCACATTATAATGCCTAATTAAAAGTTTCAAAACAAATCAGAAATATGTGCATTGGTTTGTGAATAGTAACCAAATAGTGCAAAAATAACACTTAATCTTCTAATCTAGTCAATGGTCAATATCCTTCCCTTGACTTTGACCCTTCATTTCCGATTAATAAGGACTGTTTCCCTTAGTATGTGGCCGGTTCCAAAGCAATTAAATATGACTCATCATGGTCACTTTATTAAAGTAAGGATAGTACACTTTTATTACATTAATCAAATAAGCTTATTTCTTCCCACCTTGCCTGATCATTTCCGCCAGCTTAGGGGTTGCTTCAGACTTAGGAAACTTCCTAAATATCTAAGGAGAGCTATCTTGACCATTGACCAATCTTATGACTCACTTCCCTTATTAGCCGATTTTCTTTTCTTCTTCTTCATTCACCTTTCTTCTTCAGCCGTAAAGCAACCCTAACTCTCCCTTTGCTGCCTCCATAACCGTGAGCTATTACCTAACTTCAATGGCTATCATCTCATGCTCTAGGTAAGCTTTCATGGCATAAGTATACTCATTCTTCTCCTCTCTTCTTCCTCTCTTCATTGAACTTACCCAAGTCCATTTTCATCCAGCAACCAAGTCTGAGTTGGGGGTTAAAGAAGAGGAGATTCTCGGCTGGAAATAAGAGAAGAAAGGGAAGCAAGTTTAAGTAACTTCTTAAGGTAAAAATCAAGCATTAAGCCACATAATGCCTCTCCTCCATTTCCGGTTATATTTCCAGTTTTACCTTAGCTTAATACTTGGCTCTCTTCATGAAAAATCAGAGAAGAACATTCAAGCTTCATGTGGTATCAAGATCTAAGCAAGAACATCCATTTTTACCACTTTCGGCAAGGAAAATCTTGCCTTTATTCCTCTTGATCCTACCGGTTTAATACCTTGGTTAAGTAGTGGTTTTAACACCTTGTTTTGCCTACTAAAATCAGGCGTGAATAGCCATTGAGATCAGCTCCATAACAAGGTAAATGTCATGTCTTTTCCTAGCTTAAATCAACCCTAAATGACCCTTGCTTTATATAACTAATACATGCTCTTTTCCTTGCATGAAATTCTGCCGAAATCACCTTGGAACCATGGGGATTTTCTGCACAAAATGTGTAAAACAGATCCAAGTATAATCTTTAGCAAAGTGAGTATTTTTACTCAATGATGTGTATATATTAACTTAAATGATTTAACACTTCAAAAACTAATTAAATGATGTGTCTAAATTAGGCCGAGAGCCTAGGAAGTGTTTGGTGAGCTTTGATGGCTTGAGAATCAAAAGCTAGGTGAGGAAAATCTTACCTTATACTATAATATAGTTTTTATGAAATTCTGTTACACTATTTATATATATTATATATATATATCAGCCGTGGGGTTAAATAGGGTTAGATAACTTAATTAGGTATTAAAAAACCTTATAACATTTTTGGTTAGTTAGCTTGGTGTATTAATGACCTATAAGGTGCAGGAAATGATTTAAAAGGGTTAAATATAATTTATAAAACTTATGGGTAGATATGTTATAAACCGTGACATTATTATGTCATTTAAGACATTTATGTGTAATTTTTTCTATGCTAAATATTGTAATAAGACCATGCATTTTTAGGCCATTTAATTTATGTAGATTAAGCTTAAAATGAATTTATAGTGGTAATTGACATTACCGGAAATATTCTTGGGTTTTTCTATAATTAAAATGATTTTAAGGGCTAACCATAGGTTATAGCCGAAATTGGGTATTAAAACCTTATTTTATGAATTATATAAAATTTAATAAAGATTTGTAGTGAAAATGTAATTTCTGAAAAACTATGGGGTCAAACTATAAATAAACAAACTTCTGGTCAAACTGTAAGTCAATAGGTCAATATAGACCATGTTAGGTGGTTTGACCAAATTTAATGTCATAAATAATTAATTTATGAACTTATAGTAACATTATAGGTTAAATGTTGAAACTATAAAACTTTTGGGGTATAAAAGTAATTACCGAAAGTTAGGGTATAGATGGGTTAATTTAATAGTTTATCTCATAAGTATAAAGGGGGGAATTTTTGGAGCTATAGAAATGACTATATTGATAAAAGTGTATAATATATGGTTTTGTCACATATAGAAAGTATATAATATAAAATGGGGTCAATATGTAAATAAGGAATAATGTGTGGAGCTATAGAAATGACTATTTTAAAAACGCAAGGGTCTGTTCGAAATAAAAAAAATTATAAAACTATAGGTTATATAAATAATAAATGTTAAAACCATATAATATAACATATATATAACTTATGATAATATATGTGGTCATTGTGTAAATAAAGAAAATATTGTTGCTGGAAAAATTAAACCAAACAGACCAAGGGTCTGTTCGGTAATATTCAAAGAATATCACACAAAAACTATATGTTATAATTGTTATAATGTTTGGATGATATATGTTATGTAAAAATACTATAAGATTTGTGGTAAAAGTATAAATATACAAAGTTGAAAATGAAAACCAAACAGACCCTAAGGTCTGTTCATTAGTTTCAGAATTTTTGAAACTATATAATATACATACTATAAGGTTTAAATGTTATAGTATATGATGAATATGGTATGTTATAAAATAAGTGGTGAAATTGTAATAATTAGAAAGTGTGGGATTTGAAAAGAAAATGAAATATAATCTATATGTCTTTTTGACAATTATAAAGAAATATTATAAAACTATAGGTTATGTCTTGTTACAAAGTTTTGATGTTATAAAATAAGATATTTATAACATGGTATAAGTTATGTGGTTATATTGTAATTAATGAAAACTATATGAATAAAGAAGTACAAGTTTATCATATATATATATATATTATTTTCGGTAATATTAATAGTTACCAAAACTATATGTTATAAAGTTTGATGACATATAAAATATCATACTATATGATATCATGATATAAGAATACACTTTATGATATTTCATGATATCATGAGTCAAAGTATAGTTTATAAAATTTACATGCTGTAGCGCATGCATGTATATTCAAAATGAAGATATAAACTATAGTATACAATGACATAAATATGATGGGTATTATATGATTTTGGTATGATAAAATAAATCTTGAATGAGAAATAACATGTGCATAATGTAAGGTTTTATACTTCATTAAATCAATGTACATATATATGTATAAAAACCGGCGCTAGTATATATACATATACATTATGGTTTACAAACCATATAACAGTAAATAATAAATGTTAGCCTATTATAATATTATTATTATAGTAATAAGGTTTTAAATAAATACAACTTCTTACATAAACAATGAGTTGTATAATACAAGGTATATTAAAGAATAGTAATGTACCATGCAATATAAATTAACGTTGCATGGATGCATGCAACCATAGGTTATAAAATATACCATGCATGCAACTATAGGTATAACACGTACCTATGCATGCACTCGAAACGGTTGAATTAAATATACGAGAACGAACGAACCTATAAAAGTGTAACGCTTATAAAATACTAAGTGTTGGAATAATATAAATTCCTACGTTCAAAAACGCTAACTACGACCTTTTTATAAACCGACTCCTTTGATAACCGAGTATTAATGCAAGCTACGAGTAAGGAGTTTAGTATACTGATACCTTAACTAATAACAGTTGAAATCCGGGGATGTAATACCGGGGTTACTGACGTTATTCGGAAATACCGAGTCACATGGTCATGTGGATTGACTTTTATCAACCTTTGTATTTTTAGATCGTACTTCATACGGGCATGCTTGACTAGCTTAGTGGTCTACACTACGCAACCTTGGTCTAGGTGTACGGTACGTAAAGAGGTTTGATCCGAGTTGTCCTGAGGATTTCCTCGGGCTTGGATTTGTTTGGTTAATGTAACCTGTGTGATTATGTGTGGATGTTGGGTGTGTGATGATTACCTACGTTTTATTGCATTATTTATTTATGCACGGACGTCCTTCGGGACTAATACTATGTCGATTATAGATCGACTTATATAAATCTACATATACGAGTAATGTGCTTGTGATTGCCATTATCTAACATAATACGCTAAGTATCATAAGCTATGTAGTTATAACCTAAGTAAAATACTTAGGGAACGAGATACGACATCGTCGGTCTCTAGAGCTTTGACTTGAACATAAATACCACCTAGAATGTTTCTAGGCAATGCGTAAGACCCACTAGGCAGCCAACAAATAAGTGATGTTCTCCATACCTAAAACTGTAACCGGGTAACTGACTGACTGAGTCGGACATTGGAGTGTGTATGAATGTGATGGTTTACCTTAATCCACTTAGTCATGGCTACTGGTCGCACGTAGAGATCTCTTGAGTGATACCCGGATCGGGTTTACTCTAGTTAAATCCTGATCGAGCCTAGATAGATCGTCAGGCAGAGTGTGCTGCTGTTGGCCCAGGCCCTTGGCCACCTAAATGAACGCCTTTACAAAGGCAAAACGAGTAAGGCCCAGAATCTTCGGATCCTCTGGGCAATGAGCGCCTCGTGTGTACATGGGACTACCGTCCAAGTGAGTTATTTCGGGTTGTCCTAACTGACGCCCGACAGTGCTAACCAAATTAAAGTGTATGTGAGGGCCTGGGGGGCCGACCGATGTGATATGTGATGATTAATAAGCGTTGCGTGAATTATCACCTCTATTTTTATGGTCTGACGTAATACTGTGATGTGTGTCTATTTGTAATGACTGTGTATGTTTAATTGCATTTTTATATCTTGTTATATTAACTGTAAATCGGTAACGCATGAAGCGAATCTAATGCAAAGACGGTTAATAACGATTTAAGTGACCATTAGGGTCCAAACCTGGCGTACTCAGCGTTTATCGCTGAGCTTTCACAATATTGTGCAGGTTGCTGATCATGGATGAAGCCGGTGCGGGGCCCAGGTAGTTTGGGCTTTTTGGTTTTGAATACCGCACGTACTTCTTTGCTCTATTTGGGATAGTCGTTTATTGACTGATGGTGGCATTGTACGTATTTGGGATACAACTAGTCGCTCATTGTAAACGTTGTGCTTTGGAGACTTAGATGGTTGTATAGGCGGTATCTCGTTATCACCGCGGAGTTTATTTTATTTTGTTGTCCTGATTATTATTTTCGTATTGCTTCATCACTCGCATGGGCGAGGGATGGCAAGTAGCACCCGTGTGAGTTTGAATTACCGTTTCCCTTCCGCTATGAGACATGTTTATTACTGTTAACGTGAGTGATTATTACGTTGTTACCGAGTGGGGTGTTACAGCAATTGACGGCAAAAACTTATTTTCAGAGGAAAAAGAGAAAACATGCGAGATGATCAACACCAGCGACGACAAGGTGGAGCGCGGCGGCGATGGTGGTGGTGGGGATGGTAAGGGTAATAGCTGTAGGACGGCCACGGCGGTGGTGAGGAGGACAACACCATAGGACGGTAAGGATAATCGCTGTGTGGAATGCAGAAAAAGATGAGCTTGAGGAAGAAAATGAATATAGAGCCATGCTACAGGAACTCACAAACAAAAGATGGGGAAATGGGAAGTGAGATGTAAGATCTTTTCTTTCTCTCCCCCGTTCTCTCTACTTCTCATGTTCAAATTAATGTATTAATTGTTTATATTGATGTAAAAATAATTATAAGACTATTCAATTTTATATGAAAGTTGTTCACCCTAAATGTAAATATAGTTCAAATATGTTATTATCATACATCAATTGTATGATAGCTGGATTGTAGAGAATTCCTTAGAATTGCTAGTTGTCGCGTCGCCGCACACTTTGATAGTCACAAGAGTCCAAAGCGTCTACTATACAACTGGAAGCACGCTACACTGCTTCTATCGCTGACGTGACATTTACAATTATGAGATAGTATTTGTTTTCATATTTTGTTCTTTAAATTTATAAAATCAATAATTTTAAATTCTCCACTAATTTAGAAAATATTCCAACAATGTACGGTTTTAAAAGATTCATCTATCTTAAAATCTACAAACATGTCGCAATTATCATCGTTATTCTTCTCTTTCTTTTTTTCCTTTACTCTCAGCCAGTTCAAATTAAACTCAAACAGGAACAAAATTATTCGCTATGGCACCGATGAATAAATCGACGAATTTGAATGATGAAGAACCACAAAAACTTCTCAATGTCATAACCACATGTAAGCTATATAACCGTCGATCTCTTCGTTTTTTACCAGTATACGATAGATTTTACTTATCTCACGCTACTTTCATCTTTAACCAATTGACCTCCAATGAGAAAATAATGATAATACAATTTGTCTGTTAAAAATTGGATTACCACTTTAAAAACTTTCAAGTTTGTGTTCAGATACACGACTAGTCGTTCAAGTTTTAACACATTTTGTTTAAAATTTACATCATATTGTTCCACTTTTAAGTGACGGTCATGTTTACGAATATAAAATTAATTGTTCAATCTTTTGAACCATATGTTCAACTATGTTTATACACTGTTCACAAATTTAATACTAGTTGTTCATCAAAATTTTATCATAAAATAGTGTCAATATAATTATACCATTTCTATTTTTTTTGCCATTTTTTAACATTAGTTGAATGTTCATATCAGCAATACAGTTGTTCAACATTTTAAAATCATTTGTTCAAAATATATTTCATGTTGTTCTTAAAATTTGCTAAGATTAAAAACTGAGACTAATTGTTCATGATTAATTTTATAATAAAAGAATATTAGCACAATCTAACACTTTTAAATTGGATTACTCTTTTAAATTTTTTAAGTTTGTGTTCAAATACACCGTGGTTTAAACTTTTAACACACTTTGTTAAAAAATGTTGTTCCTTTTTTTAAAAGTTAACGTTCATGTTCAAAAATATAAAATTAGTTGTTCTATCTCTTTGACCATATGTTCAACTATTTTATAAACTGTTCAAAAATGTGATACTACTTGTTCATCAGAAATTTTATAAAAACAGTATCAATATAATTATAATTTTTTTTGTTATTTTTAACATCAATTACATGTTCATATTAGCAAGACACGTTTTTAAACATTTCAAACCATTTGTTCAAAATTTATTATTTCATGTTGTTTCTAAAATTTTCTCGGATTAAAATTCCCGACTAGTTTTTATTGAAAATTATATAATAAAAAATATTAGTACAATTTTCTTCTAAAACGGAGGTTTCTTTTTACTTATTTACTTTCATAAAACTATTTGTTTTAAAATTCCAAAGTTTACTCTAAAACCGAGACTCTTTTACTTAATGATTATTAATATTTTTAGAATTATTTATTTTAAACTTTCAAATTTTCCTCTATATCCAATATTTTTTGCTAGATTTAATTATTTAAAAATCATTTTAACTATATCAAATATTATTGGGCTATTTAGATATTGGGTCTAGTTTACTTGGCCCGTTATTTCTTAGCCCACATGACATTAGTAAATATGTTAGCTTTATCTTATTAGATATTACATTTATCTCTTTCTTTTATCTAACTTTTATATGTATATATATGCCTCTTCGGTCAATAGGGTTGTACATGGTATACGATTAAACAATATCAATCAGATACACTTTGCCTAATCTCTTTGCTTTACAATCAATAAACACCATCATTAACTTCTAATATGGTATCAAGAGCGTGGGTTTATTAGCTCTTTTCCTCCGGCGAGCATGGTGGACGACGCGAAGAAGCAGACCGAGTCTCTTTCGACGGCGAACACAGCAACTCAGTCATTGATGTCAACGACCCATTGTATGTGCACGCGGCGGAGCAACCGAGAGTTTCTCTGGTGCCGAAGTTCGATGGAGTCGGATTCTTGGGGTGGAAGTGCGACATTATTTCCGCTCTGAAATCGAAGAACAAGTACGGGTCTATTACCGGTACTGTGAAGAAACCAGAGGAAGGAGAAACAATTCGGTACACTGCCTGGGAGAGGTCGTGTTCTCTCGTCGCTTCTTGGTTGAAGAACTCCCTTGGTGCGTCTCCCTTGGAAGGAGTGCACTATTTTCAAGATCCCAAGATCATCTGGGAATCCATCTGCGAAAGGTATGAGCGCACGAATCTTGCTGTCATTCACAATTTGAAGCGAGAATTAGCAGAAACGAAGCAAGGAGAAGACACAGTGGTGGCGTATTACAATAAATTGAAATGAATCTGGGGAGAATTAGATTTGGTGAATCCTACCCAGAGGTGCACTTGCGGAACTTGCACATGTGGTCTGGACAAACGAGTCAAGAAAGCGATGGAGCTAGACAAATTGATTCACTTCCTTATGGGTTTGAATCGGAAGTACCTCTCGATTCGCGGGCAGATCCTGGCAATGGAAGAAATACCAAGTTTAGAAAGGGTCTTTTCTCTGATAATTCAAGAAGAGGAACAGAGAGGAGATAGTAATATCGCAGAGAATGCGATGTCTTTCTACAGTCATGGAACAAGCGCAGGGGATAATTCCAGAAACTTCAGAAAGAGCATCGATACAGAAAAGAAAAGGCCAATTTGTTCTTTCTGCAAGAAAGCCGGTCACAGCTTTGATGAATGCTACCAGAAACAAAAGTGTAACCACTGTGGAAAAACTGGGCATCTATCAGCGGAGTGTTTCCAATTGCACGGGAAAGAGGCGGTGATAGCGGCGCGAAAAAGAAAGGCGTACGCCAACACAGCTAGGGTTCAAGGTGAATCAAGCGAAAAGGGCAGTTCAGATGATGGATTAACAGCAAAACAAATGCAACAGATCGCTGAACTAATTCGCAACACCATCGCACCAGCAAAATCAGAATCTATTAGCCACTGCAACTTCTCAGGTAATCAACTACTCAAACTCAATACACAGTGCCTATTAAGCAACGAATCGCAAAACTTGTTTAAAGGACAGTGGATTATCGACTCCGGGGCAACAGATCACATGTCTGGAGCGGAAAATCTCTTTGAAAATTGGCAAAGTTTGAGAGTTGAGAGGAGCGTCATTCTTCCAGACGGAAGTCCGCAGATGGTGAATAAAATCGGAGATGTTAGATAGGGAATGAAATCCGTTGACAGGAGTTTGTATATACCCGAATTTCATGTTCAATTTGATCTCAGTTAGGAAGATGACGGAACAATTCTCGTGCTCCTGATTTTTGACAATCGAGTTGTTTTGTCCAGACCCGGCGACCGGGACGATTGAAAGAGTGGGCCGTGGTCAACATGGGCTTTACACCCGGACGAGATTGAAGCGGGTAGAAGTCTTGGGCTTTCCAGATCCAAGGTTGAGGACAAGGCCCAGAGCGGCATTATGTTTAATGGTTGCGTTTGGGCTTCGAAGAAATATCAGCCCACACGCTAAGAATTTACATATTGCACTAGGTCATGTACCATTGAACAAACTTGTCCGATTGGGCTTAATAAAGGAAGGAGATTTTTTCTATACTTATGCTTGCGACATATGTTATAAAGCTAGAGCACACGACTACCTTTTGAAAATTCAGTGAGTAGGAGCAAAGGTCCTTGAGATGCTGCATATAGACGTGTGGGACCATTCACACTAACACGTATAACGGTTACAGATATTTTGTTTGCTTCGTTGATGATTTCACACGAACCACTTGGGTTCATCTTATAAAGGAAAATGGCAATGCTTGGGAGGCGGTAGTTTAATTACATAAGAATGGTGGAGCGACAATTTGAAGTCAACATTAAAACTGTCAGAACAGATAATGCAAGGGAATTAGGCAGTTCTAATGAAGCAAATTGTTTTTCTGAGCAAGGCATAATACGTCAGACTACTTGCATACACACCACAGCAAATGCGGTGGTAGAACGAAAGCATCGATATCTCCTTGAAACCGCAAGAGCGATTTATTTTCAGTCGGGTCGTCCACTCACATATTGGGGAGAATGTATTCTTCATGCAACGTATTTGATTAACAGGCTCCCGACTAAGGCTTTGAATGGAAAGACCCATACGAAGCTTTGTACGGTCAAAAACCTTTGTATGGCGCATTAAACCTTTTGGTTGTCTCTGTTACAAGAGTATTATCAATAACAAAGGTGGCAAGTTCAACCCAAAGGGAGAAGCATGTGTTTACCTTGGAACTGATCCAAGGAAAAAGGGTCACAAGGTAATGTGTATAAAGGATCATCATATTGAAGTGAGTCGAGACGTTAAATTCCATCCTACCTATTTCCTTTCAAAGATGGAATCAACGTTACTGGATCATGAACAAAGCCATGCGAGTAATGATCAAAACATAGCATATTTTGATGAAGAAACAAACCAACAAGAGACCACCCCTATTCCGGTTAAGTGTGATAATCAGTCAGCCATACATATAGCACACAATCCTGTTTTTCAGAAAGGACGAAACACATCAAAATCGAGTGTCATTTTGTACGGGAAAAGATTCAGCAAGGACTTGTAGATGTGGTCTACACTCACACTACTACACAAGTAGCAGACATGATGACTAATATTACCAGACACAAGGTACAGAGAGCAGTTACCACGTATCGGAATGAGCAATGCTAGTACATACAAGCCTAGGCAATTCGAATTGCCTACGGCTTGAGGGGGGTATGGCTATTTAGATATTGGGTCTAGTTTACTTGGCCCGTTATTTCTTAGCCCACATGACATTAGTAAATATGTTAGCTTTTATCTTATTAGATATTACATTTATCTCTTTCTTTTATCTCTAACTTTTATATGTATATATGTCTCTTCGGTCAATAGGGTTGTACATGGTATCCATTAAACGATATCAATCAGATACACTTTGCCTAATCTCTTTGCTTTACAATCAATAAACACACATCATTAACTTCTAATAAATATACGTCAACACATCCACCTTACTTTCTTCCCAAATCGTACGGTAGTAAATTATACCAAATGTAAATTCATTTTTAAGAGTTGGTGGATAAATACTACTTTTACTAGTTTATAATTCGTTTTGAAATTGATGTAATGGAAATAATTATTAACTCTTTGATTTTTTTATAGATGTGGATCCATTAATATCCTATAAAGCGACCACCCACTTGAAAGTGGGAAGATATTTAAACGCTACGTACGTTTGGATTTGTTTGTAATATCGGTCAAGTATCCACATTATAATGATAAAAACTACAGTACTACAAACTCGTCCCTGTCACTTTTATATTTTCTCTTTTCTAACTCAGCAATCTATCTGTGTTCCATTAATTTAAGGGTATGCTATTTTTTACTGGTTTTCTACCAATGTATGTTCACGAGCAGTTAATCATCCAATGCTTATTTAAAGATTAATCAAATACTATAGTTTACCAGCGACTATCCCTAGTGGTGTTTGTTTCTCCTTTCTTTTTTAGGTGCATGGAAACTATTGATTTTTTTTTTTTTTGAAACTCAAGAGGATAAGCATCATTCGAGCTACTTTCTTATCCTAATCTCGTACAATATAAAGTCCTTTGATGTTTTCCTTCACTAATTGCTCGTTGATTTACCAAAAGTATACGTTAGTCTATTAGAATTATATTCCTTTCTTCATAGTTTCCTTCTTTATTTTTAGTTAGTTTCCCTTCTCTAATTAAGTCTAGATTTTAGTTAGTTTCCCTTCTCTAATTAAGTCTAGATTTTAGTTAGTTTCCCTTCTCTAATTAAGTCTAGATTTTATTTCCTTATTCGATATCTCTTTTCTCCTATATATATGTACCCATTCTTTTCATATAGAAGCAAGTAATAAGAAAGACATTCTTTCTGTATCTCCACACTCCATCTTTCTCGATCTGCTCTCTCCCTCTTTCTCGTTGTAGAATACAACTACCGATTCACAGCAATCCAACATGGTACCAGAGCAGGATTCTGTCCTCTTCGTTTTCTTCTGCGAATCCCTTCTAGGGTTTCTGTCCGTCTGCGATAGCCATGGCCAACGAAGGAGGGGAGAACGAATTGACTCGTCTCCTCACTCAAATCCTGACGAATGTCGCGACGACCAGTGTTGGCGCAAACCAAGGTTGATGCTTCTGATCCTTACTATATTCACCCGAGCGACTATCCTGGGATGATTATTGCCGGGAAATTTACTGGTAAAAATTTTTCACGTGGAAGAAGGCTGTCATCCTTTCCCTTACTGCCAAAAACAAGCTTGGATTTATAAATGGGAAGATTACGAAGCCTGATTCTGCATCCAGTAACTATGATCAATGGGAACGATGTAATAGTCTGGTTCAATCTTGGCTTGAACACGCTCTTGACGAGTCAATAGCTCAGAGTTTCCTCCTCACTGCAAATTCCGCGCGCGATTTATGGAACGAGTTGTTGGCGAAGTATGAAACAAGCAATGGTGTTCAATTATATCAGATCAGACAAGCCATTAGTTCTCTAAAACAAGAGAACGACAACGTTACTGAATACCATACCAAACTCAAGAAGCTATGGGATGAGATGGATATGATGTTTCCGACTCCCCCTTGCAACTGTGAGCAATCGAAGGAAAACCTAAAATACCACCAGAACCAGAGATTGGTGGAGTTTCTTATGGGGTTAACTCATCCTATAAAACTATCCGTGGTAACATTTGATGAAGAAGACTTACCTTCTATCGAACAAGCTTACTCTCTTTTGCTGCAAGAAGAAAACCAAAATCAACCTACTGAAACAAAGAAAGAGAGTGAATCGATGAGCTTTGCTAACCAGAGTTACAGGCCTGCGCTAGAAAACAAGTGGCAAAATGAGAAGAAGAAGAATCTGCATTACAACTTCTGCAATAAAAGGGGGCACATTGAGGAAGATTGCTTCTTAAATCTGGAAAAATAATCAGTGCACATATTGTGGTAAGAAAGGTCATTTGGAAGAGAATGCTTCGCAAAGAATGGTTTCCCAAAGGGAAATAAGACCGGGAGAAATAAGAGGTATGGGTGGCTCAGACCAGCTTTGAATATGAGGAAAACAGTCAAGAGAAAACAATCAGTTAACCGCAGGTTTCACACCACAACAACTCTCTGAGATATTCAATGGAAAAGGAAAAACTGCCATGTGCAGTTTTCAGGTAAATCCTTATGTCTTAGTGCAACTGTTCGTAGTAATAAGTCCAGGGATTTTTGGATTCTCGATTCAGGTGCCTCTGATCATATCTGTTGTGATAAATCAATCATGAATTCTATTATGAAAAATGCTAAGCTGAAGCAAGTAAAAATGCCAGATAATCTTATTAAGGTTGTAGACTATATTGGACATGTCCAAATATGTCCTGACTTCAACTTACCTGATGTTCTTTGTGTTGAAGAATTCAGTTTCAATCTTTTATCAGTTCACAAACTGGCTGCACAGTTAAACAGTTTAATCTCCTTTGGAAGTGGGGGTTGTTTTGTGCAGGACCAATTGAAGACTGATTTCATTCAAATTGGAACAGTTAAAGAAGGACTATACATTTTGGACATCCAGCAGTTCGAGCAATACTACAGCAAGAGAAGGAGTCTTGTGTGTAATTCAATTTCTATCATCAACAAATGGCACGATAGGTTGGGCCATGTGCCATTAGAAAAATTAAGAAGCATAGATGTGATAGATAGTATTAGACAGAAAGATGTAGATAAATTTTTCTGTGAAGCATGTAATAAATCAAAGGGACATAGGCTGCCTTTCAGTAGCAGCAGCATAAAAACTACATGTATTTTGAGATGGTTCACGTAGACACATGGGGCCCCTTCATGTAAAGACCCACGATGGTTTTTCATATTTTGTTACTATTGTTGAAGATTTCAGCCGCGCTACATGGGTCTATATGATAAAAAATAAAAGTGATGCTTTTCAAGTGATTAAACAATTCATCCAGTATGTAGAAACTCAGTTTTCTGCAAAAATAAAAGTGATCAGGTCTGATAATGCAAGGGAATTTGGCACCAGCTTAGAAGGAAAAGAATTTTATCAGGGGCGTGGTATTAAACATGAAACGACCTGTCCTAACACGCCCCAGCAAAATGGAATAGCTGAAAGAAAGCATAGATATCTTCTTGAGACAGCAAGGGCTCTATATTTCAAATCCAATGTTCCTCTTGAGTTTTGGGGAGAGTGCATACTCCACGCTGTCTATCTCATTAACAGACTTCCCAGTAAACCAATTAACATGCAAACACCATATGAAATTTTGTTCAATAAGAAACCAGAATATACACACTTAAGGGTGTTCGGTAGGGATGGCAATGGGTCCGCGGGTACCCATTTCACCCGGTCACCCGACCCACTAAACCGGGTGAAAAACCCGCATTAAACGGGTGAAAAACGGGTGACGGGTGGAAAGGGTACGGGTGCGGGTCGGGTGACGGGTGAACATTTTTCACCCATCACCCGACCCCGCTCACCCGCATAGATATATATATATAATATATATATATATATATATATATATATATATATATAATTATGTTAAATTGTTACTTATTATTCATTCTCCTCCACTCATGATTTTTGTAACCCTAACTAGTGAACAAGGAACATTCATGCTCTGGGTGACTGCGTCATTCTTTATTCTCACCACTCTTGGTAATTTTACAGCCCTAGCATACTTGCTATACATAGTTTTTAATTCTCTTCACTGAAGGTAATTGCAACCCTAACTGGCAAACATGGAACAAAGATGCTCTGTGCCTCTATTTTCTTTCTTCACTTTCGGTAATTTTGAAACCCTAACTGAAAAACAAATAACTTACATGCTCTATGAAGTTTTTCATTCTCTTCACTGAAGGTAATTTCGCAATCCTAACAGGCAAACATTGAGCAAACATGCTCTGCGCCTTTATTTTCTCTCTTCACTCATGGTAATTTTGCAACCATAATTGGCGAACATGGAACATACATGCTCTGTGCAATATTTCATTATTTTCTCTGAAGAAAATTTTGCAATCCTAACCGGTGAACATAGAACATACATGCTCTGTGTCTCTATTTTCTCTCCACTCACATTAATTTGCAAACCTTAGTGGCAAACAAGGAAAAATAAAAACAAACGGGTAAATGGGTAAACGGGTTCACCCGCGGGTGACGGGTGAAACGGGTGATGGGTGATACATAACGGGTGACGGGTCGGGTACGGGTGGAGTGGGTGAAGTCGGGTGACGGGTGCGGGTGATAGTCCACCCGACCAAACCCGACCCATTGCCATCCCTGGTGTTCGGTTGCCTGTGTTTCGCAACTATCACCTCCAGAATTGGGAATAAATTCAATCCAAGATCAACAGCTTGTATCTACCTGGGTCAGTCCATGCATCAGAAGGGATATAAATTGCTAAACCTAGAAACCAGAGATATCTTTGTCAATCGAGATGTAGTTTTCTATGAAAATTTGTTTCCTTTCAAACAAATACCAAACCATCTTAATCTTGACTTGAAGAAATACCTTTTACCCTCTGAAATAGAGAGACTGGTCGTCCCTTTACCAGACCAAACCACCCAATCTGTCGAAAATCATCATCCTATTTTTGAAGATTGGGTCCCTGATGTGGTCCAATATAACAACAATCAAGATACACCCACTACAGAGGGGGGCATCGAAGTAGAGGGGGCTCACAATCAATCAGATACCAGTGATGATCAATCTCAAGCTGAACAACAAGCAAATCAGCCACCTGTTTCCAGAAGGTCTGAGCGCATCAGGCATGTTCCCGCACATCTCCAAGATTACCTTCTGGGGAACGTCACAATAAACACGCTCACAGACGTTATTCCGTCTAGATGTATGAGCATTCAGTCCCAATTAGAGCAAGACATAACCGAGCCAGAGTCATATGAAGAAGCAGTATCCAAAGGAGAATGGGTTTCTGCCATGAATGATGAATTACATGCGTTAGAAGCTAACCAAACTTGGGAGCTGGTGGAACCGTGTAAAACTAAGAAACCCATTGGTAGTCGTTGGGTATACAAGGTCAAGCTTACATCTGATGGAGGAATTGAGCGCTATAAAGCAAGGGTTGTCGCCAAGGGATACACCCAGAAAGAAGGTATAGACTACCAAGAAACGTATTCACCAGTGGCTAAGATGACAACAGTCCGTTCCTTCCTAGTTGTCGCAGTCAAGAGAGGATGGAAAATTCACCAATTCGACGTTAACAACGCATTTCTAAATGGTGATTTAGATGAGGAGGTATACATGCTCCCTCCAAGGGGATACCTGAAAGAAGGGGACAAACGAGTCTGCAAGTTGAAGAAATCAATATACGGACTAAAACAGTCCTCGAGACAGTGGAATTCAAAGCTTACCAGTTTCCTTGAAATCCTTGGTTATACTCAATCCCTCAACGATTATTCTCTCTTCACTAAAAAGGAGCAAGGCCAGTCCACATACATCCTAGTTTATGTCGACGATATTCTTGCCACGGGGAACAGCAGTGTAGAAATAAACAAAGTCAAGAAAGAGCTCAACACTGTTTTCAAAATCAAGGATCTTGGTTTAATCCGATACTTTCTGGGAATGGAGTTTTTAAACACCCAGAGGGAGTGGTTGTCACTCAAAGGAAATTCATCCAGGAAACATTGAACAAGTTCTGCCACTCTGAGTGCAAACCCACTGTCGCTCCTATGGAATACAATTTGAAGTTTGAAGACAACTGCAAACCTCTTGCTGATCCCACTGTATATAGGCAAATTGTTGGAAAATTAAACTATTTGACAAACACGAGACCGGATTTATGTTTTACAGTTCAGTTCTTAAGCCAATTTTCCAGCAGCCCAACAGAAGCTCATCTCAGTGCTGCTCATCATGCCCTTAGATATGTCAAGGGAACTATTGGCTTCGGACTCTTGATGAATAACAGCAGCCTCATCGATATGATCGCCTATTGCGATGCTGATTGGGCTACTTGTTCATCCACCAGAAAATCCGTTAGTGGATTCTTTATTACTTTGGGAGCCTCTCCTATCTCCTGGAAATCAAAGAAACAAAGCACCGTTGCTTTATCCACTGCCGAAGCTGAATATAGGTCGATGAGAAGACTCACAACAGAACTAGCATGGTTAACCAGACTGTTATCTGAACTGGAAGTGCCTACCGTTGTGCCTGTCCCCGTCAAATGCGATAATCAGGCAGCGGTATACATAGCCAAAAACCCTGTGTTCCATGAGAGGACTAAGCACATTGATCTAGACTGTCATTATGTACGTGAGAAGCTGAAACAAGGACTTATTTCAGTGGAGTTTATACCTGGCCGTCTACAGCTCCGGATCCTTTCACCAAAGTCATTACAGGGAAACAATACCATTCTGTTCTTCCTCAGTTGGGGTTACATGATTATACTGGAATTTTGTAATCTAATCCAATCTCTATGGTCTCGACCCTAGAGCTTGAGAGGGGGTATTAGAATTATATTCTTTCATAGTTTCCTTCTCTTTTTTTAGTTAGTTTCCCTTCTCTAATTAAGTCTAGATTTTAGTTAGTTTCCCTTCTCTAATTAAGTCTAGATTTTAGTTAGTTTCCCTTCTCTAATTAAGTCTAGATTTTATTTCCTTATTCGATATCTCTTTTCTTCTATATATATGTACCCATTCTTTTCATATAGAAGCAAGTAATAAGAAAGACATTCTTTCTGTATCTCCACACTCCATCTTTCTCGATCTGCTCTCTCCCTCTTTCTCGCTGTAAAATACAACTACCGATTCACAGCAATCCAACATTTTGATCTGATTTATGACCTGTTGAAGCCACAGTCAGACATTCTTTCATATCAAGCTCAATTAGGGAAAAAGCATAAAGAATGGTAGAGAGTCCAACACACCCCTTAGATCTTATAGGAGACAATATTTTTTAGAAGTGGATGAAAGTTCAGAGCATAAGAGGGATACTGTTATAAGAGACACTATTCGAATGTCCAAAGAATCGAAGACCTATTCCTATCACATTGGAGGTACTCCTTTAGGACACCATCTTGTGAGTAGAACCCTTTAGCTTCTGGATGGTGAAGTACACTTGTACCGAATTAATTTGGAGTCATAAAATCCAGAACAATTAAGAATTGAACGAGTAATACTTAAACAAAGATTCAGTAATATGTTTCACTGCAAGAGTTGAGGTTTAATGTTAATACCGTTCATGATCCTGTCTATAAGCTACATTCAGTTTCCCGTTAAATAATACCACTACCTTAACATCAAAGATAAACCGCAAGGTTAATTAATGCGGAAAATGAAGTCATCGTCCAAAGGAAGTTATCTACTCCCATCGATCATAATTGGATTAGAGATATTGTTCTTTTTTTTTTTAGTTTCTTCTGTATTTTAGTTAATCAAACAACCATATATATATTCCCTATTTCCAGTTTTCATTTAATCTTGAAGGTTGGTAAATTCAAAATCCTTAAAGAAAGGATACTCATCACACTATTAGCTTGCTAATCAACTGTCAAACAACACAAGGGTCTAGGTGGCAATAATGTTAATTCGTTGGATTTCCACGGTGTGAGACAAATAAAAATGAATTAAAAATTATATACAAAAAGAAGAAAAAGGAATACGCAACGAACAATCCAGCTAATGCTAATGCATACATTGATTGAATATAACATGACTGCCAGACTAAAAAGGAAGGAGAAGTAAGTTTTAAAAAATAGTAGTAGTAGTTAGGTTGCTACAACATACATACTAAAAAGCTAGCCAAAGAGATCGATCTGTATTTGCCCTTCTTTTCCATTAACTCACCGAAAAGTCTGTCACATGGCATGGCGCACCCACTTCTTTGCATTCTGTATCCATTATTGTTTTATTCTAAACTTTCAATTCGATAATTATAATAGTCTTCCGTTAATAATAAATAATGAAATTGACCATATACATGCAATATACCTCTGGATCTTAAAAGGGTTCTGGACTAATTAATGGCTCTAATGAAACCAAACTTTTTTGGTTTGTTTAGGAAAGAAACAAAACATGTTAAGACACTCTAATCACAGCTTTGGACTAGTTCACTACTGGTTAAATTGATCGTTTAACGTTTTATTTCTTTATTTAGATTACTGTACACATTTAATTTGGTAACTAATTAATAATATTATAGGACCTAGCTGTTGTGTACAATTTCATAGGAAGAAAAACGATGATGATCCATAACATATAAGCTCGAATTGCCAGGAGTTTTTCCATATGACGGCGGATGTTGAATTTCCTATAATAATTACAAACACCATATGTAGAAATGTCGCCTATATCGATCGCAGCTCAAAAGAGGAAAAATTGAAGTGTTTATATATATATATATGATGTGAATTTCAATGATACCGTAGACTATATGGCTCGTATAATTCTACTTAATTCTGGGCCTTCAGTTGTTGTAGTCTGAATATGTTGTCTGTAGTCTTCCTCGTGTATGCAAGTATTGGAAAAGTCCCACACTAACGAGATCCATTGCCATGAAATTAACCTTACGAGTGGATACCCCGATCAAAAAAAAAAAAAACGAGCAATGGGTTTAATTAATAATAATAATATAATAATAATAATAATAATAATAATAATAATCTTGAGATCAATTTCATATAAAATATATAACGAGATTGAGTTTTAAAATAACCAATCTTGTTGGAACTTGGACGCCACATGAGAAATTAACAAAGAATAAGCAACTAAGGCCCCGAACTCCGGGAGATTATCTTATTGATGTGACATCTGATTTATTTGACACTCCCTCATAGATGAAACACCAAAACGTTACATGAGCAGCTTCTTCAGATAACCTACCTATTTATAAATTACGCTATACTTACTTACGACCCTTTATTCTAAATATATAGGAGATGCATTTAGAGACATGCGAATTGGCTTGCTCTTTATTCAAATTACTAAGACAATAAATTATTGGGACACGCCACTACGTATGCAATGATTAACTCAACAGGTTCTATTAATTTTTTTTGAATAACTTATTAAATCCCTTAAAATTTGAAATTTAGGATAATGTTACGTTTATCATAATTATTGGTAACCATCTTAAGATTATGGTATCTTTGACTATAAGCCCCTGTCAACCAGGGACGGTTCGATAATTTAGGAGGCCCTGTACTTGAATATTTAAACAACCCTATATAAATTAACTTTTAATATAAAGTATATAAAAATTAATTTAGACGTGTCACAATATGATAATATATAAATTAGGTAATGAGATTAAATATCAAAAAAATAAAAATACACACAAACTAGAAGAAGTGTGTACTAATCGTTGAATAATCACTTTAAAATAGCAATTCTTCTAACAATGTCACTATATAATTTTATCTTAATGTATTTGAACCAAAACCTTTGGTTCAAGGTTACCACTCATGTATCTAAGACTTGTTAGAATATTTCATAGAAAAGAAGAAAAATAAATAGGTAGTTTTTTCTTTTTCTAAAAATAGATAGTATTAATGCACGTCAAAAACTTAAACTTTTAAATTCAAGCAACTCTTAATTATTTATACAAATATTTTTCTTTTAAAAATTATTTATATATATTTAAAAAAATAAGTACGAAAACCTATACAATGGAACAGGTGGACATCCGAGAGCCGCCCCTGCCCCAACTATAATTATGTTATTAAGATGTTAATTACGTGATGACTCGTCAGCTTAATCACATTGATAATGATATATTGGACAAAAAACACTACTTAATTAGTATTATTATTTTCCTAAAAATGTCAATCCTACCTTAAAAATACATCTGAAATGGGATGAGGAAGAGTTAGACGATGTTGATTAAGCAGTTTTATTGTCCAGTCTAACATTATTAATGTGATTAAGCTGATAGGTCAACACGTAGTTAACTTCATGATAATAGAGTTATAGTTCAGGGGCTATAGTCAAAGATACCAATAATTATAATAAACACAAAGGGTTAACATTATTATCCTAAAACCTCAAGGGAGTTGGATTAACTTTATTTTTAACGATATGTGTATATCATATGGCTGTGTGAGCTCAGCATGATTAGCACGTCATACTTTACAGAAACCAAATTTTGTATTAAACTCAATTTGTTGATTAAAACGTTGTACTGAACTTATAACATGAAAGAGTCAATCAGGCAGACACGACTGAGCGATCATAAAACTGCAACTATATTTTAAAGACCAAGTTTATTTTATTAGAAGGGTAGTGTCATGACATAAAACTAGTTAATGTTACGTGGTCAACGTACTTCAAACAAGTTTTTCTCTGATGCATATACGAATTAATGAATGTTTGGCTAACAATGACCGGCCATCCTACTCTTTGAAAAGTGTTTCCTAGACTACTTTGAACCTTAAAACAAACTCTAAGATACACTATAATAAACTAGCAAATTAATATTTAGGGTTGAAAACCAAACTTTGGGGGTCTAAGAAAGGTAGCTGGTTGTCTATCTAGCAATTTTAATCATTTCTTCAACAAAAAATATTTGGGAAAATTCACGAGATACTCCTGTTTTCTTTTGTAATTCACAATATACCCCTGTGATTTTAGTAATTTAACTTTAAACATGCTTAAATGTTGTCACAAAACAGTAAACGCACTGCACAAAACTAACTTATTCAAAACAGACAGACGAAACCGCCGCCTGCCGAACACTAGTTTTCAAAACACCACAAAACAACCAGCACAAATAACCAGTAAAACAACCACAAAACAGCCAGCCAAAACAAACAGACCAAAACAATCACAAATCTACCAAAAAAACCATACGGAACACATCCCAAGTGAAATTCAACCATTAATAACTGTCAAATACCCACCAGAGCAATAAATTGATTCTTTCTAATTTGCAATTGAATAAATCCCTATGTTTGGATTCTTACATTAAATTAAGAGTTATTTCATTAGTTGTAGTGATTTGGTTCGGGCAAATCAATGGCTTAAAGCCAATGGATAAAAAAAGTCAAATTCTATTGAAAGATATTTTCAAAAATAAAAATATGTATAATAAAAACTTTTATAATAAATTATTATATTGAAAGTATTGTTTTTATACAATATTTATTTTATAATAATATACATATTTTATAAATTAATATACATATTTTATACATTAATATACATATTTCTTCTACATGGAACTATTTTTAGACATGTTAGGGATTTAAAAAAAAAAGAATGAGCTCATGTCCAAAAGGGCTGAAACCCCAGAGATTACAGCCTTATATTCGAATTAGATTTATTACTATTATTGAAGGAATACATTAGATTTATTACTACTAGTAGCCTGCTAGGTTTTCCTCAAAATATACTATTACTACTACCAGTTCTAGGTTGGGATCCAAATGTTGTAGGTTGTATTTACTCTCATCGGCCACCGGCCAACAACATCCATGAGCATGAACCATGGCCCATTCCCCTCCCCATAGTATTAAAAAATTCAACCAGAAAGCAGTAGTAAAACAGAGACGCCGCAACCACCGCCAAATTCAGTTCCAATGGATTGCCTTTGCTTTGCCACTCTAAAGCATTTACAGTGTTAAAGCCCAACTTTACCCCTCAACCGCGTTTCCTTCTTCCTTGGTCCAAATTTAACTGGAGCTTGAAGATGACGCGACATGAAAAATAAAACCTAATCCAACAAGTACTGTGCAAAATCTAAGCCCTCCTTCCTAGGCTAGGCCGCATTTTCACTCTTGAACCTTACCCTCTTTTTTTCACCTTCCTTTCTCTTTCCCACCCTTCAAATTTTACCCTAGTAGTTTTCTAATTGAATATAGCTTTCACGGAGACAACGATTAATTTCTTTGAAAATTTCTTGCCACCGAACAAGTCTCTGATCTGGACATTTCGTTTTCTTCTCCCAGATTTCTTATTCATTTTAATTTAATTTGCCTTTGTAATGTAAACATCCCAGAAGATTCCTCTCGCACGGTCGCACCGCACCCATCTTCTCTCCTGCTTCTCAGACCCCCTAACCCCAAGCGAGCTCCCTTCACCCATCATATCCATACCCACCCATCCATCAATTCATCTGACATACATACATTGCCGGTCTGGAGAGCAACGAAAGCCATATTCAAACACCCAGCGAAAGCGAAAGAAGAAAACAGCACCGCTATTTAGCTCAACCGGAGAGCGAGCAAAAAGAAGGAGAGAAATTAGAGAAGACAGGGAAGAAAGTTTTTCTCCCTCGTTCTTTCCTCTCTGAGAAGACCTTAATCAGAAAGCTTGCTTCATCACCTACACAGAGGGAGAAAGGTTCAGAGGGAAAGAAGACAACACCTGAGAAGAAGAAAGAAGAGGGGCTAAATACTAACTATGTCTCATCACCATATAGATCACGGCAACACCCCATCCACACCGGGCAAATTCAAGCTTGACAAATCCCCATACCACAACCGCCTCCGCTGGCACCATTCCTACCCTCTCGCTAAATTCGCCGTCTCCATCCTCTGCGTATCCCTCCTCGTCATCTTCTTCTTCCATCCGTCTTCTCCTGCCACATCATCTTCCATCACCCACTCAAGTCGTCGAGCCCTCCACGACTTCTCCTGGGGCGGTCCTGCCTGGGAGAAACGCGTCCGCAACTCGGCCCGTATCAGAGCCCCTAACGGGATCTCCGTCCTAGTCACCGGCGCAGCAGGTTTTGTCGGCACCCACGTCTCCGCCGCCCTAAAACGACGCGGTGACGGGGTCCTCGGCCTTGATTCCTTCAATGATTACTACGACACTTCCCTCAAACGCGCCCGTCAAGCCCTCCTCGAACGCAGTGGGTGTTCATCGTCGAAGGGGATATCAACGACCGCATCCTTGTCGCGAAGCTATTTGATGTCGTTCCCTTCACACACGTTATGCACCTCGCAGCACAAGCTGGTGTCCGGTACGCGATGCAGAATCCGGGCTCCTATGTTCACTCCAACATCGCTGGGTTCGTCAATCTCCTCGAAGTTTGTAAATCCGTGAACCCGCAACCAGCCATCGTCTGGGCATCATCCAGTTCCGTATACGGGCTGAATTCCAAAGTCCCCTTTTCAGAAAAGGATAGAACTGATCAACCCGCTAGCTTGTACGCCGCAACCAAGAAGGCAGGTGAGGAAATCGCTCACACCTACAACCACATCTACGGTCTCTCCCTCACCGGACTTCGTTTCTTCACCGTCTACGGTCCCTGGGGTCGTCCTGATATGGCGTATTTCTTCTTCACAAAGGACATACTCGATGGTAAACCAATAAAGATCTTCGAGGGACCCAACCACGGCACTGTCGCCAGAGACTTTACTTACATTGACGATATTGTGAAGGGTTGTCTCGCATCATTGGACACAGCGGGGAAGAGTACAGGGAGTGGTGGGAAGAAGACGGGTCCAGCACCGCTTAGGGTGTTTAATCTTGGCAACACTTCACCTGTCCCTGTCTCCGATCTGGTTTCCATTCTAGAGAAGCTGTTGAAGGTGAAAGCTAATAAAGTGGTGGTGAAGATGCCTAGGAACGGTGATGTGCCTTATACCCACGCGAATATCAGCTTGGCAAATCGACAGCTAGGGTACAAGCCAACCACAGATCTGCAAACGGGGTTGAAGAAGTTCGTTAGATGGTACTTGGCGTATTACAAGCCTCAGGAACTGAGAAGTGATGAATGATGAAGAGGAGATTGGAAGTGATCTCTTTCCGGATAAAAATGGGTTAGGGATCCTTTCCCACCTTCTTTCTTCTTGTGGACTTCTTGTTAGTCTTAATTGTTCATTGAATTACTGCTTGCTGCTGCTGTTGGTTGGTTGGTTACCAATGTTGTTCTACCGTAGGTTTTGTTGTTTGTTGTCTGGTTCTGAATTGTACCATAAAGATGTTAAGGAGGGGTATCAAAATTCGTATACCAAAAAGAAGGATAGCTACTTATTACATTGTTCTCATCCCATACTCACCAGCTTTCAACTGTATTGGTTGGTGGGATGGAGTGTTGGGATCTGGATGGCAGGAAGGAGGAAAGGAAAAATGGGAAGCACAGAAATTGAACATCCATCAGTCCCGGTCCTTTCTTCTCCTTTGTTTTGTATTCCTTGGTTTCTTTTGTCAATCCTCCTCTTTCTGGAGTTCAAATTCTTTGAATTGGAGGACATCTGAAAGAAGTTGTTGTTGTTGTAGTTTGTTGTTGTTAATTGTAGAGTTTCCTTGATGAGAACAATCATGGCATGCTGCTGCTGCTGCATATGGTACATGCCATGTTTGTTTGATAGATATTCATTGTATTATCCAAATGGGGTTTGAATATTCACTGTATTATCCGATCAGCTTGAGAAATTTTCAATAAATGTTACAGTTCCCACAAAAAGAGAATGGGACAGGATAAAAATGTTGTCTATAGAATTGTTCCTTGGGTTGTTCATTCCATTTATGTTTGTAGAAGCATTGTAATGTTCCTGAATTTGTTATAAAAACAAAAACAGTCTATTTTTAGCATTCAATATTCGGTATTCTGTATTCAGTTCAAGCAGCATTTTTATGAAGTCAAATGGATCTACATTTGTGTACTCTGACTTGGAGGTAACCTTATACTAGTACTTTGTAGAATTTTGATTTGTGGAAAGCTTGGCCGTTGAGGTCTTGATGAAATTCTGACAAGGAGGTAACCATATAGTAGTAGTACTATTGACTTTGAGATGAATGATATGTTGCACAAGTTGGACCATCTTATCCTATGGCTCTGGTTCTATACATGCATAAGAAAGATCAGGCAATTTGATGTGTTGGTACTAATATTTTTTGATGTGTTGCACATATTTTGGCCATTTTGATTTCACTGGCTTTGCATTAGGGTTCCGAGTGCATCTCTTCATCTGGGAGATGAACTGCTTCATACTTTCTATGTTTTATTGTTTCCTATGGCTTTTCTTATCATCATTTGATGAGTATTTTCAATTCAGAATGACAGAGAGGAGTCTAAAGTTATACTAGATGAAACCAATTGTTCGTCCCCTCTTCTTCCCATCATTTGAAGATCATAAATATTAGTCAGGTATGTGGGGGTAGGGACAGCTCATGTTTTGGGAAGCAATAGTTAGTTTTCAGGTACAGATTCATTCCCTTTTGTCCTGAAAATCATCAATCTGGTGCTGTTAATTGTTTTGAATGGGTATTTCACGGATTGTGGTGGGTGTCTGTCAGTTGTTTGATTTTCTGTTCTCTGCTACTAAAGTTATGCCTTTCTTTTGATGGGCGAAAAAGATATGGTATTGTTCGAAAGAGATAAAGGCAAAACGAGAAGATAAAAAGAAAAAGAAAAGTAGTAAAAGAAACAAGTGAGTGGTCACATTCTTGAGTGTTGGTTTGGAGTTGCCAAGTATCTCGTGTTTAAATTCATAGTATCTAATTTCTCCTTTCTGGGTCTGTCGGTCAGAGCCAGCTGTTCATTCCAAACGTAGGATCCGTTGTTCGGTCCTTGTACAAATTCTTCAATTGTTTAATTTCTTTTCACTCAAAGCACCATATAGGTTTTGATCTTTTCCTCATGAAAGATGCAATTTTCATGAACTTATATGGATTATAGTTTAAATAGTTTATTTGTTGTGTGTTAGGAGATATTGTCTAATTGATAAATAAGGCACTGTAAAGATCAGTTTTGTAAGTTTAAAAAATATGGGTGGAGAGTATGGCCTAAGGCACATACAGCTAAGGTAACTTGTGTGTTGCTCGTAATTATCCGATAAGGACAGCAGCTATTTTCAACTCTTTTGATGCTTTTCGACGGTCTAAGATCTAAAACGGCCCAATTGTTCTTCTATCGTGTTCTGATTTAATATCTTGTTCTGATTTAATGTGGTGTTGTTTTAGTCTAGTTGCAGTTTTGTAGGAGCAATATTTTCCTTTTCCTTAAACGCTAACAGATCAACTTCTTATTCATCTTGATACTATTTTGTTCAAATTCTTATTCATCTTTCAAATGACACATATGTGAGAAATATAAAAAAGTAATATTCTTAATTTTTTTTCTTCTTGTCTTCACTTAACTTACCTCAATCTTTAATTTGCTAAGGTGAAACTTAGGTCCATTTAAGTTAAGTTTTAGACATGATGCAATATGATCTTCCACTGCCTAGAAAAAAAAAGTATTTTAACGACAAACCCACTTTCTCTAGGTTTCGTTTCTCTGAAGATAAGTCTCGAGTAATGCAGCATCTTATTTTAAGGAAACTTGCATCCATTTTTTTATGGTGCGGCAGAAAGAGAATAAAATGATTGCAATTTACATTGAATTCCACCTTGGAGATCTTGTCGGTGCACAACTCCCTCCACACGCCAATGATTATAATATTCATCCATCGCCATTTATTTTATGATGTACTATTGGTTTTTCTTCTGATATGTGAGTTAAAGGTTAATCTTCAAAATAAACACTAATGTACGACTGATAAAAATAACTTTTACCTTAAAACAAAATCCATGTGGCTACAATTACAAATCGATGTGATAAAAAGCAAAATACGAATTTATTACCATGTATACATTCGAAAAAAGAAAAGTAAATCTACAATTTTTTTAATACTTATTTCTCCATTAAGATTAAAAAAATGAGCATTACACCCCAAAACGTTAAAACGTATAAAAAGAGAAAAACAACTAACTGTTACACTAAAAAGAGTAAGACCTAGATGAATTTGTATTGTGTTTTGGGGTTGGTCATGTGTTTTAGGGGTTTAATTATGTTTGGTTGTTTATGTATGTACTTTATGCATGCTGGTTGTTTAAAAAAAAAAAACAGAGTAAAACCTAGATGGCAACTCATGAGAGAAACGCTAACAACTCATCATGCCCTTATAATGGTGGTTTCTTAGCACAATTTTATGTGTAATGTCATTTTAAAATGTCACTTTATTACTTAAGAAATTCTAACCAACTATTAACTTTCACTTTCTTAGTTGTCACCCAAAAATAGTTAACGTGAGAAAAAACACGTGTAATTGGGGTCTATTATGTCTTAAAAAGTGAAGTTATTAGTAAGAATTAATAGGACATAGACGTCGTTCGATCCACGCGATTGAAAGTTTAATCTGATTTGAAGGCACATATCCATTTATGGTTGGATAGTATTTTGACTTTTTACACATGGCAACATGCAATATGTTAACCAGAGTTAGATTAAAAAAAAGCAGCTAAAGCTGCGATTCCACGCCGTGGCCGAACGACCTCATAATATTGAGTGATTTAAAACCATTATAGAACATTTTTTAATTTCCTATTAACAGAAAAGGATGGAATCTACGCTATTACGGATTCCCATTAAAAATCTTATCATAGTAAGGGGGCTAATCAAGACAAAAAAAAACTATTAGTCATAACACTGATGTGGGTCCAAGTCACTCTTGATCCAACCAGAGTTGGCTTATTCTATATACCATTAGATTAACTTCTTTGTAGTTAAAACAAAAACAAAAATATATGAGGTAGAAGCATAGGCGGATCCATGTACATACCAGGTTCTCGGAACCCTTAGTTTTTTTAAATCTTTCTTTTTTAGTATAGGATGATACCACTATAAGTTTGAATTGTTGTAGTAAAAATACTTTAGGTTTGTAATTAAGGATTATGATTCAAATTTCATAATTTGTTCAATTACATCTAAAAATAGAACAATTTATTTATTTATTCAACAATTATTTTGTTTTACAAAATTTCAAATCTTCTTGTCTAAGCAATCCAATCTTTAACTTTTAGTAGTTACACAAAAATCAGTCTTACTACTATCATTATTTATATTATATATTTCATTGAAAAAGTGACATCAGAAGTCTAAATATTTTAGATCTGCCCCCTCTGGATGAAAAAAATATATGAAAGGAACTTTCTTTAAAGATATTAGGTAAATAAGAGAAAATTTAAGATATCGTAAATCTTTTTGATAGTTTCGATTTTTTAAACTCATTAATGTTACATGATTAACCTACAAAAATTAGGATGTGTGAACTGTAGTTTCTTTTTTGTAATAGTTTGTTTACAAATTATTCATTTGTATAAACATGTCCCTACAATCTTTCTAATGCTACTAAAAGTCGTAGCTACTGTAAACGAACCAGACATAAACTGAAGTGTATGAAAAAATAATAAACTATCGGGTGTAAAATCCAATCTGATCCGGTGACCCTGCCTAATTTGGAAAAAAAGTCCATTAAACTAGGTGAACTTGGACAAAAAACTAGATCTAAATTAAATA